>JAXGGA010002485.1:0-121213 GCA_038373865.1 Uloborus plumipes
GCATGGTGATGGCCAAACTCTTTCTCTTTTTTTTTCTTTACCCTAGGACCGCACCTCACATCAATATGAACCTTGAGGGCCAGGTGCTCGTACCATTTTGTAGAATTTAAATATTTTTTTTTCCTATCCAACATGGTAAGACGCGGAAAAGGAAAGAAAATTACGAAGCATGAATGGTTGCTCTCAGTACTGCATGGCCTATTTTATTGATGCGAAGATTTCAACTTTTTGAAGTGAAAACTTCTTTAGGCACGTTGGATAATTTTTGAGATGGGATAAAACAATTGAAGTGGCGAATTTCCTTTTGCTTTTTTTGAAACCAAAAATCAAAATATTTTGCTCGAAATTTGAATGAAGATTATCAATTGCTTTGGAAAGTTCCAAAACATTGATTTCCACTTGTACATAGAACATGGGACGGGTCACATGGGTGAGCTTCGGGTCCTCCACATGACCCACGTCTGCTGTCTAAGATATCGTTGCTCTAACGCAGTGGTTCTCAACGGGGGCGGTACCGCCCCCCTGTGGGCGGTGGGAAGATGCTGAGGGGCAGTGAACATGTTTTGGGCAGTAGGGGGGCGGTGGGTATATTTTGGGCGATAGGGGGGCGGTGGGAAAATTTGGGGTCAATGGACGACAAATGTATTACAATTTAATTTTAAATTTAAAAATCAAAATTAAATATTGTATTCAATCACGAATCCAACTTGAATTATTTGTGCCAACCATAAATCAACTTATGCACTCTGTAAGCTCAAATCTTATTTCCTTACGTTTTTTTAAGGTGCCTGTTTTGCTTTTAAAATAGTTTAGCTTTTTTGCTTAACTTTTTTTTCCCTTTTCTCTCCCCCTCTCTCCCTTTTTTGTAGAGATTTGGCTTTTTAGTGATCTGTTGCATCCGACAACCTTGAAAGAGAATGCTACCTAAAGAAGAAATGCTACAATTAATCGCAGTTGCAATCAGGGCTGCCCATTTTGGCTAATTTCGATCACACACAGCCACATGAAATTCAAAAGCATTAGCCAAACCATTGCTTGGTTATTTTTTAGCCGAATTGTTGATTGATTCTTTCTACTATTACAATGTTATTTCAAATAGCTTTATATATTTTTTTTTAGTAATGCATCAATATTTAACTTAGTAATTATCATGCCTGTAAAAAATGCCGTACTTCATCTGTAGATGAAAATTGTCCAATTAAGTTCTCAAGTTTTGGTCGTCTACTTTGGTTGTTGCTAAACGAAACGGGTTTTCAAACTGAACATTTCCTATATTAGAATACCAGATTTTAGTGTTTATTGCCAAAATTTAATGGGTTCACCATGTTCTCTTAAGTTATCTTAGTACCTGTGGGAAAGTGAGTCTCCCCCAAAGTTATTCAAAATTTCTCGATGGGAGCGGGTATTCGTGCAAGTTTATTATTTTCCTTGATTTGGTTATTTTCCTAAATTTTACCTAGCAGCCGTATTGCAATGCTTAAGTGCTCGCTCAGTTTGACTGTTTGGTTTGATCTCAGTGTTTTCACTTTGGCTTTTTCTCATTTCATTCATTTACTTTCACGGTTTATTTTTAGGGAAATCTCCTTTGATGATGCTCACATTTATTACCGACCTCTCTCTTCAGTCTTTGCACAAAGACTTCTATAAGCGCTTTGAGGATTTTTTCTCTGAACGTTCCTCAATGGGTCATCAGCCCTTTTGAAAACATTGAAACACCAGATGTTCAGTATCAGAAAGAATTGATTGAACTTTCAACCAATGAATTTTTGAAAGCTGGTTTTCGGAATGTTAACAATGTTGCAGGATTTTGGCTGCAAAGAAACATAAGTAGCCTTTATCCTGTTCTGTAGGCTATCGTCAAATTTTTTTTAATTATCTTCCCTCTTTCTACCTTGTCAAACGAGGATTCAGTGTTGTCACCTACCTAGTTACAAAAAAAGAGAAATCGTCTCCAAATCGTCCCAAGAGGGGTTTTGCGCCTTCATCTTACAAAAAATATTTAGCCGACTGATTAAACTGGCTTTGAATCACCAAGTACACATATCTCACTAGTATATATTTCTGAAGTAGAATATTTTCTTTTGAAAGTCGAGTATTTTTTAAGCCTAGATGTGTTTAAATTTCTAAATTCGTCATTTTAATTCTATATATAATAATGTATACCGATGGAAAATATATGTTGTTTAACCGTTTTGTAAAATTCTGGAAGGAAATTATTTTAAGCTTTTTACCTCTTTTCGCAAACCCCCTCACTTTTAACATAAAGGGGGGCGTTGGAAAAATTTTCATTCCTTAAGGGGGCGCTAGCCGTGAAAAGGTTGAGAACCACTGCTCTAACGCAATTACGACAAATTATTTCTGATTTAACGCTATGATGCTTTAACAATTATTTGTGTTTAACTCTGGACTTATTCTTGGTTATATTTATTTTTGTCTACAAGTGTCTTCTTAAAACACCTAACACACCTCAGTTTTTTTAATGAACAGATACTGACAAAAACTGAATCAATGATACTACTACAAAGTAACAAAAAAAAAAAAAAAAAAAAAAAAGCAAAAATTCAAAAATAAAAAAATGCAGACACTTGCTTCGAACTTTCTATGAGCCGGTTTTCAATGCAGAAAAGTGTAATTTTATGAATATCTATAAATCTGTGTATTTATCAATGATTTTAATGCTGTTACGAAATGCTTTATTTTAAGGTACAGTAAGTAAAAATATCGTAAATAATAGAGTCAGTACAGATTTAAAAGCATCAGAAATATTAACGTATCGTTTCAAGTTATTTATTTTTAAAAGTCTGAGGAAAGCAGCTCTCTTGTTTTAAAAGAATATACTCCTCTCCCCCCCCTCCTTTTTTTTCTCCAAAAAGCTAGTCTTCATTTTTTCTTGAATTAGAAGCTAATTTTTAAATGAATATGCGAAAAAAACATTCATTTGTACTAAGCATGCTGAATCCAAAGTTCAGAAGGGAAAAAAAAGTCAAACGTCTAGCAACAGTTCCTTGGAAAAAATATATTTGCTATTAATATATGCAACCAATGATTTTAAGAAATACATTTGCGTCCACTTTTATTTGCTTTAAAATGAATTTGGTAACAAAAACTTCTGTTTAAAATGCAAAGAAATATCAACAGAGCTTGTGTGTTATTTGTTCTTTTAGCAATATCAAATGTTAATGAACATTTTATCGTTTAAAACTTTAATTTCGGTGCTTTAATTTTCAATTAAGTTTTGCTTTTTTGTGAAAAAAAATTTCTTCAAAAAATTTCTTCAAATTAAAATTCAATGCAACTTAAGTATTAAAATGGTTTAATTTTTTTAAAAATAAAACTACTTTTTCGAATACTTTTATTATTATTACTATTGTTATTATTGTGCTTTAGCAGAGGCATGGAAGTGCTTGGAGGATAAATTGGCTATGCTACATTTTTTGAAAATACACTTTGGACAAAGATAAGCAATGGATACAGGTAAACAAACAAAGCTTGGTAAATTAAAAAATCTGGTTTGGACCCCACACTACTTCCTTTTAGGTGTAAATTTCTTAGTAGTTGCCTTAAGTGTTAAAAAAAAGTGCTTGGAGTGAGCAAGGTAACAATTCAAATATTTACTTCCCTAATCTGCCACGAAACAATGCAAAAAATATTTTACAATGGTTAATTTTCTAAATATTGCTTATTTTAATACCGTAAAATGGGGTGTATAGGAACAGCTGGGTCAATCGGAACAAAACTTCCAGACCGTACAAAGAAATTCTTCATAAATATACTATTGGGTATTTTTCGCCATTAATTTTTTTTTTAGAAAGGTAAGATCATAGGAAGTAGGAAAAAAATACTTTTGTTAATCTGGCAACGCTACTGGCTTCTAAGGAGGGCTGTACGTGGAATGCTAGAAAACATCACATTTTCATAGACTGCAAAACTTCATATGCAAGAACAAACCTTCTTATATTTTAAACCTAAGAGTGGTATGTTTCAATTATACATGTATCTGAACAACAGAATACCACATTAGAATTTACATTTTTAATAAATTGTGTCATAAAAATGAAGAATTCCGAAAAATGCCATAGGAAAAGAAATTGCGGGGTGAATCGTAACACTTTGTTCTGTTGTTCCAATTCAAATTTATTTGAAGGAAACTATTTGAAAAATCAAGATTCTAACCCCAATTCCTCTAATCAAGACAAGGACAAGGATTTATTACAGTTTATCCCTTCTCGTAAGCAACTAGATCTTAGAATGACAAAAAGTTGCAGATTTCATAAGATTTTTCTCCAGGAGACTTCTTTTTATTTAAAATACGAGGAGGAAAGTCATATAGACTTTATATAGCGAAGGCAAGCCCACAGACAGTGATGAATAAGCGAAAAAATCTTTCAGGAAAATCCCCGAAACCCAGAGATTTTAAGAAACTAAAGAAAAGGCAGAGATCATCCCAGAAGATGCTATGAAAAAACTTAAGCCAAGTCACAATTGCTAATTTTAGCGACAAGTACATATTTGTGGACGACATGAATGACTTCCATTTGTGTTAAATCTTTGTATTTCAATTCAAAAGCATTTCTTAAAATTACTTTTCATTTTTCATAAGTTCAAAATTATTTTGAATTTTGACAAATTATAAACGTTTACTGGTATTGAAATTATACTTTTATTTGACAGTAATTATCTGTTCTTGTTCTCCCCCATCAATATTACTCAGGTTTGTGAGACCTATTACAGATTTCATGGAAAAAAATAAAAATTTTACCATGTGTTCCGATTGACCCCTATCAGCGGGGTGATTCGGAACACCCATAATTTCCAATATATTTTAATAATAACTGTTCAAAATGTTTTGTGTTTGCTTGGAATATCAAAAGTAAAGCAAGACCGAAGTTTTTACCCAGAAAATCAAATTGAAAAAAAATCTTGTAACTGCTTTTTTTACAATCAAAGCTGAAAAGTGTTCCGATTCACCCCATTTTACGGCATCATTCAGTAAATTTTTCGCAAAATATCGCCAATAGCGCCAAATGAACCCCCCCCCCCCCAAAAAAATCGCCAAATTAGTCGCTAAGTTGGCGTCAAACACTTGGCGACCAAAAGCTTGGCGACATATCGCCCAGTGGTCGCGCCAATTCATATCACTTGAGTCTGCATTGAAATTAACACTGATTTACCCCCAAAAAGGGGTAAAACACCCCCTTGGGAACATTCGAATGCAACCACAAGGGAAACTGCACAACTAGACCATCCTCAGAGCCTACATACCAAGATAGACGCTTCTACAGCATATAGTTTTTGAGTTATGCGACACACATACGCACATACATCCGCACATGCGTATATACAGACGTCACGAGAAAACTCGTCGTAATTAACTCGGGGGTGGTTGAAAAGGATTTTTCGGCTGCTTATATGTTGGTAGGTACATATGCACGTGCTGACAGGTCGAAAAAACTAGTGAACATTCATTCGGGGGTGAGCAAAATCAAAATTTAGACTCCAATTTGAGTGATTTTTTTTTCGCGATCACAATACTTCCGTTACTACGTAAAAGGAAGTAAAAATAGATGTCAGTTAGACCAACTTCATACTCTCTCTTAACAGTACCAGAAAGCAAAAAATGCTGCAACAATAAAGCTTTGAACTTTAACAACTCGCACTTTGGGTTTTGTTACGTAACCCCTTCATCTCTCAAGCCCTTCAATTGTCGTCATGTCTAGACAGAACTAAACATTTCAAAAATATTTAAGAGGAATAAATGTACGAAAAATGTTAAGATAACATGCAAAAACAATGTTTGCGGTACAATTAGCTTTTTTAAATATTTTTGCAGCTTTTGTTTTCAAAAAGCAACAAATTTTGAAAACGACCTTTGTACTCTAAACTGTTTGGAGGGTACCTTGCAGTAAAAAACTGCACTGTCACATTTTTATGATTATTTACTGCATCGTATTTATGTTCCAGATGGATATATCTTTCATCCTACACATGAAAATCATTATTTATTTGAATTTGATAAATTTTTATTTATTTGAATTCTAAAATAATTGACTGAAATTATGATAATTAGTTATGAAACCAAATAGTATAAAAGGCAAAAGACAAAACACTCAAAACTAATACATTTTGAATGTATTATTGGAAAATTCTGAAACGGGTTTCATTTATGAGGGGCTAAACAAAAAATCAAGAGTGGAAAACAATGACTAATTATGTCGTCAAATTTAATAGCTTAATGCAAATTCTCCGCCTTATCGAGAAAAAACAGTAAAGATCCCCTTATATTCCCACTACTCCCATCTCAATCCAAACAAGGGGAATGTGGTAAAGTTCCACATCTCTCCAAGTAGTCAAACACAGTACTCTGTTAATTTTATTTCAAATTGACTCCTTAATTCTTTTTATCTCTCTCTTGATAATATGTGAAGCTTTCGTCAAAGACTAGGAATTACACATTCGACGAGTTCTTTGAAAGAATGCTTTGTCTTTTCTGTTTCGCTCGTGCAACCCTTGAGAATATCACAGCGGATAAATAGAACCATTAAGAGTTAAGACAGAGAAAAAGTCAAACTTCCATCTCATCAATGTCCCTAGTGGGACTCGAGCCTGCTACATTCTTTGCGATTTATTGAAACAAGGTTCTTCTCAATTGAATAACTAAAGATACTTTTTTCGTTTTTTATAGCATAGACAGGCAGCCATTTACTTTGGGAGTTACTCGACAATTGTAACATTAGGTTATGTATTTTTTTTTCTGTATAGAAGTGCGATAAAGTCATTGTAACTCAAAAAAAAGGTGATGGTTAAAATATGCTATCAACTTTAAAATGCATGAACTATGCTGTTGATTTTAAAAGGAAATAAGCATTTCAGAGAAATAATGGTGCAAGTCAGAAACGCAAAATATTTTTTAACTCAGTTGCATACTAATGGTTTGAAAGGATTCTTATTACATGATGTTTTTAAAGAGCTGTTTCTGTCATTCATGACTTATGACCTTTGCATTTACAAAGGCTGTTAAAAGTAGGAGAGTGTAGTGAAATAGTTAAGATACCATGCCTGTTTCAAGATAATCCAGATACTACAGTTTAATCGTTATTAGGAATCCTCAGACTGGTTTAGGCAGTAACCGAGCTGGAGGCAGAAATCTTCTGATAGAGGCTAAGAGTGCCAAACAAACTGGTAACTAAAGTAAGAATAGCACACCACACAAGTTGCATATTCTTATAGTTTCTATAAGAGGCTTTCAGCCTTTAGCTTGGTTACTGCTCAAGTCAGACTGGTGATTCCTAATGAGGTGGAAACTGCAGTATCTGGATGACATAGTCGAGCTGGTGGTGTATTTCATGTAGTTCTACCTTAATTCTGGCTTTAAGGCGGTAACTTACTACTTAATAGCAAAATATAGGCACAAAAATTTTTGATAAAAATGTCTTTTCTCCTTTAATCACTCTCTAAAGCAAGAACATTAGAACAAGCTTTAATTTTCAGAAATGAAAAAGAAGAACACTAAAAAAAAAATAAAAATAAATAAATGTTCGAATATCATAATTGAAGGGCTTGGAGGATGAAGGGGCTATGTTACATTAAAAAAATGAACACTCTGGACAATGGTAAGCAATGGATACAGGTAAGCAAATAAACTTGATACATCAAAAAGCAGATTTCATTAGACTAATTTGCTGCGCACACTAACGACAAAACCAGAAAACAAAAAAGCTGCAACCACTACAACAAAAAAACTTTGAACTTTAATTACTCGAAATTTCTGTTTTGTCACATAACCCCTTCATCTCTCAAGATCTTCAATTGTAATTATAGATGTCAAAATTCAAATGGTATACATTCCACAGGCGATAGGATACATTTCAGATAACTTTTTATTATAATTATGAAAAAAAAAATCGAACCAGAATTCAGCTACGGTCAAGTTAGAACGATAATCAATTCGTGATTCTTCAAACAAAAAAAAAAGGAAAAACACTTCATCCAACAAATTACTCACGCTCACTTGGTAATCAATACTTACAATTCAATGACTCAGGAGTCCACAATAGCAGTTAAATCCTTAACACAGTATTCAATGTAAAAATACCAATCTACTTCAGGCAGCAAATTTATTCGAATTTTCGGGTTGTCGACCAGAATGAGCAGCCATTTATTTTCTAAAACGATACCGCTATTATTCCACAAATGCATCCATTACATTCGAGTTAGAGGAAAAAAATAGTTTCTTTTAAAATTAAAAATGACTGCAAACTTTGTATGAAAAATGAAAAAAGAAAAAGAGTTATTTAATAGGAAGAAGGGTTCTTTGAATGTTGATAAACATTCATTACATTTTAAAAAGTTTTGTTAAAATAGAAAAGCTATGTTCAAAATGCAGCTAATGGTTTTTTGGAGAAACGGTTTTCTATAATAATTAATGACTTAGTTCATTAAAATATTTTTATAAAATTTGAACTCAATTCGAAAATATTTCCATTTTAAAAAATAACAAATCTAATTTTTACCGAGCATTTATATTAATCCAAAGGCCCCCAAACTATGGGCCGCGGCCTAAAAGTGCCCTTGAGCATCTGAAATCTGGCACACAGCCAGATTTTAGATATATAAATCAATTCATAATTACTAGGTATGTTTTACTGTCCCGTGAAATTTTTTTACATATTTATATTTTGCGAGTTCTTAATTGTTAATATTTAGATGAATCCGATGTCAAATCTTCAATGTCATCAAGTAATCCAGTTCTTGTATTCTGCCTTAATGTCATTTAAAAAATTCTTTAATTGAATGAAACTACTGCTAAAAAATTAACTCCCCATGAAATAAACTTTTGTTTCCCAACAAATACGCACAAAAATTAAAATTTCAACATAGATCTTTTCCTGCAGTGTATTTGCTATATTATATGAACTGATATTGGTAGTAATTTGTGGGTACATCATAACAGAGGCTACTTGTTTAAAACGATTTTTGAGACAAAATATAATTGAATTGGAAGGTATGAAACGAAACGATCATCTTGTCAAAATATTTAAGCTTACAAATTTTGGTAGTGACATTAATTTGTAATATTTTCATTACAATCCATCAATACTATCAGTTTGTGCATGTGTCGATAGTTTTATGTTACTACTTTAAATTCATTACCTTGATGGGGGTTCAAATATGTTAATGAATTCTTTTAGAAATGAAATCAGTATTCTGTAAAAAATTAATGTTGCTTTTACAGTATGTAAAGCATTTATGTTAAAAGCTAAATTCTCAGAAAGAAACATTGGAAAATCATTTAAGAAAATCGTTAAGAACTATTGTTAAGCCTCAACGATATGGATACGTTTGAACTATGAATTTTATTAATTAATTATTTTTGTAGAAAACATTTAAAACTTTGAGTTTTTTTGTTTTAAAAAGGGCGTGTAATGTGTTTATGTTAAAGCTAAAGCAGGTTGGCAACAACCAGATAAATCAAACTACTTAACATTATATTCGACACATTTAATTTAAATTGTACTTGGAAGATGTTGCTAATAAAATCTTGAGCACTGGGTGGAGCGAAAAAAATGAATTTTTGATTTTCGTAAACGGGTACCTTTCATTTACTGTGAATGAGGATAAGTAACAATTCTGTAAAATATTTCACTTTTGCGACGTCATCTTTAGTCTGCGCATTTGGCCTAAAGTTTTAAAATTTTTGATTTTTTTAATATTTTTCAAATTTTTTAAAAAAATATTACAAATGATAAAACTAGTGATGGGTGGATATTAAATGGAAGAAAAAGTTTAAAAATACAAGGAATTTTTTCAAACCATTTTAAATTATGATTTCAGTCTGCGCATTAGGCCCAAAGTTCATCAAATTTCCCAAAATTTCTGATATTTTCAACATTTTTTAACTCAGTTTTTCCTCTCAATATTCACTTGAAGTGTCTTCAAACCTATTTTTGTTCATTTTGTTATTACTTTGCACTCTGCAACTCTTCGCTAGCTCATGTGGAACTACCCAGGACTCACCACGAGGAGGTGACCGTACTTCTAGTCCTACACGTGAGCCCTTCCTTCCAACCAATGCGAGCACGGATTTACATTTCTTAGATACGTCTTTAACAGTTAAATTGTTCCTTTGTGTCGTAAATTGATCTAATATTTCTATCAGATATCCTCGTTTTTACTAAACTTTTTCTTTTCCTGTGATTACATACCAATTTTGAAGAGCTTGTGACCTATTTGACAGCTCTTTCAACTGATTGAGTCTTGAATGGAAGTTTAAAAAGAGCGCATTCAGAAATCATATTTAAATTCTCAGTTTCCAGTAATCTTTGTAAATATTGTGTTGTTAAATTACGTATAAAAGGTGGCTTTGTAATTTCCACATCATGACAAGAAAACATATCGATGTATTCTGGCTTTTGATTTATGTATGTAATGTATGAAAATATATTTTTATCTATTTTTGGGATCTGAAGCATTCTCACTTGTTTGCTTGTTTGTTTTCTAGATTGAGCGTTGACAATACGATTTAAAACAAGTTTCTTTATATGCTCTCTCTTATAAACTAACTAGATTATTACCGGCGTTGCCCGGGTGCTTATTAATACAACATAGCTCTAAAAATATATTTGAATGAATTCTATCTACATGGGAATATAAAAACTTATTTCATGCTAAAATGAAATAGGTGAGCTTTAAATTGATAATTCATTGTTAACCGTAATCTTTGTTGGAAAATACTCCTATTTAAACGTGTTACATTTTATCAATTTGTATGCTTAAAGGCTTATCTCTATTACTCTATCTATTCAAAGGTGAAAGAAAATGGCTATTTTGAGACAAAAAGTTTGAATTTTGTGCTTTTTGGATTTTTTTAAAATTTCAAAACCCCGACTATGTGAATTTTAGTGCATCAAGGAACCTCTGTGCCAATTTTGTTGAAAATCCGACGAAAACTGTGGATTTGTATAAGGAACAAACATACATACATCCATTTTTATATGCATAGATATCGATAACAGCATATTTCTAGGGTGCAAAGTATACATTGTTTTGAATGGATGTGAATACAATTTTCTGCTTTTTCCCGGAGAGATAAGTATAACTCTTTATAATCTCGCACAAATTTATAGCTAAATTAGTAACGTATGCACTTCATCCTAAAAGAGCTAGGACACTTTTACAGCGAAAGTTATTAACTCTTTTAAAAAATTATAGTCTAAAAATTATGTTTGCTGTAATCAACCATCTGGCTTGGGAAAGCTTTGTTTCATAATTTTTTGGATATTTTCCCAGTCAAAACTATCTTGCTTATCTCATGAAGTTACTGTTGCTCAGTACTTAAATCATTTTTACTGTCAAAATAGATCTGATCAATGAAAAATTCTATAGGTTCAGTTCAAATTGAACTGATTTGAAAGTATAAATGTTGCTTAGTTTCGCCCAACACGCCCAAAAAATCACTTTGGTCCACTGTAGGTCCATCTAGCTTTTGCAAAAAATGTCGCAAATTAAGTTCATTCAAATGTAATTGGCAAATATCCCGTTACAGAGGTCTATCCAGTTTTTCTTCCAGTTTCCGTATTACACCTTTGTATTTTCCTGTCTTTGTAGAGCATCCATCAAAAACAATGCAAACAATATCCTATTCAAAGAAACATTTTATTGTTCCTGACTTGTCTAAAAAATGTTGATGTGTGCTCTCATTGGTTGGAAGCAAGGGGAGCGCGGGTGGCACCCAAAGTACGGCCACCTCCTCGTGGTGAGTCCTGGGTAGTTCCACATGAGCTAGCGAAGAGTTGCAGAGTGCAAAGTAATAACAAAATGAACAAAAACAGGTTTGAAGACACTTCAAGTGAATATTGAGAGGAAAAACTGAGTTAAAAAATGTTGAAAATATCAGAAATTTTGGGAAATTTGATGAACTTTGGGCCTAATGCGCAGACTGAAATCATAATTTAAAATGGTTTGAAAAAATTCCTTGTATATTTTAAACCTTTTTCTTCCATTTAATATCCACCCGTCACTAGTTTTATCATTTGTAATATTTTTTTAAAAAATTTGAAAAATATTAAAAAAATCAAAAATTTCAAAACTTTAGGCCAAATGCGCAGACTAAAGATGACGTCGCAAAAGTGAAATATTTTACAGAATTGTTACTTATCCTCATTCACAGTAAATGAAAGGTACCCGTTTACGAAAATCAAAAATTCATTTTTTTCGCTCCACCCTATTGAGCACTGAGTCTATTGATATCTAACACAGTATAATATAGCTAGTTTTATAGTTATAAACTAAACTAGCTGTCGTGGCCGTCACGAAACTTTCTTCTATATCTATCTTATGAATTCCGGTTACAAAATAAAATACGTACTCGCCCAAGTAATTGGAGACAGCTACAATTTCCCAATTATCGTAATAGCCCTGCAAATGCAGAATCAATGAGCGAAATTGGAAATCATTGCAAAAGCCTTGTTTAGATTAATTGCAAACATTTTATTTGTTAGTAAAAAGAAATTGGCAACAGTTAAAAATTTCAAATCATTGAAAGTTTTCAGCTGTTTTGATAATTAAATAGCGTGAAAGCGATTTTTTAATGAATTAATTTTTCGCATTGTTGACTAAGCGCAAAAATCACCCCACCCTCCCCCTGGGGCGATTGGCGCCAAAATTTAATCGATGCTTGCTTCCATATTGGGTTAGTGTTATTCCAAATTTCATTCAAATCGCAGCAATATTTCCCGAGATACAGTAGGTGCAATGACAAAATAAGCACTTTTGATTGCTCCACCCCCATTTGAGATATTGACACACAAATTGAATCAGCACCTGTACTCAATAGGGTCTACCTATGGACCAATTTTCGTTTGATTTCGCCGGTTACTTCCTGAGATATAGCAGTCACCCTCGTGCAGAACACGTGCGATTGCTCCACCCCCCTTCGAGATATTGACAAACAAATTGAATCAGCGATTGTACTCAATAGGGTCTACCTATGGACCAATTTTCGTTTGATTCCGCCTGTTACTTCCTGAGATATAGCAATCACCCCCGCGCAGAACACGTGCGATTTCTCCACCCCCCTTCAAGATACTGACACACAAATTGAATCAGCACCTGTACTCTATAGGGTCTATCTATGGACCAATTTTCGTTTGATTCCGCCGGTTACTTCCTGAGATATAGCAATCACCCACGCGCAGAACACGTGCGATTGCTCCACCCCCCTTCGAGATATTGACACACACGCAAATTAAATCAGCACCTGTACTCGGTAGGGTCTATCTATGGACTAATTTTCGTTTTATTCCGCCGGTTACTTCCTGAGATATAGCAATCACCCACGCGCAGAACACGTGCGATTGCTCCACCCCCCTTGGAGGAATTCGCTAAACAAAGTCAGGTGCACCAGTTCACATGGTGGTGCATATGTGAAAAAATTTTTGTTCGATTTCATGCAGTAGTTTTTGCTCTAGCGCGGCCACAAAAACTGGTCACACACATAGACTCACACACAGACAGACACACACACACACACACACACAGACAGACATTTTCCAAAAATGGTCGAAATGGACTCAGCGCACCTCAAAACGTGCAAATCCGTCAAAATTCGACATTCGAAAATTTTTACGAAACCAATACTTTCTTCTATATAATAGATATAGAAGAAAGTAAAAATGCTAATTTTACAGAATAAAATAGTAAACTTTCTATTTTTACAGTACTAAGGTGTAAAACTGCTAATTTTACGGTAATAAACTGTAAAAGTGCTAGTTTTACAGTTTATTACTGTGCATTTTACAGTTTTAAATTTAAAGCTGGGCTGCCAATATTATACTGTAAAAAAAACAGTTCGTTTTTTGCAGTATAACTGGCAAGGAAATGGACTGATTTCTCTTGATGTTAGAAATTCGAAAGGAAAAGTACTCTTAACCATTTTACTTTCATCCTCGTTTTCCTATTATAACCATTCGAAAAAGAAATAGCAAAGTTACCTCTGCCAAAATTCCCAAAGTATATAAAAAACGAAGAAACAAATATACTGGTACAGAAAGAGTCTCAAAGCTAATGAAGAAAAAAGAAGACGCAACTTCTAAATTCAAGCGACTAATGCTCTGGAAATGCGTTAATGTGATCTGCTTTTAGTAGAAATGCAACCAGGCAAGTCTCCTTCGCGCATTGTTCTTGACCGGATGCTATGGTGTAGTCAGGGCGATGCAGAGCGAAATCAACCCAGAGCCGAATGAGCTTGGCTGGTATTCTTATTACTGAGGCTCAGAAATGCAAAAGCAAACGGTTCTGCTTCACTGGTCATCCAAGAAATTTATGAGTGGTCCAGGTTTCACATAAATACTGCAAAAAACGAACTGTTGTTTTTACAGTATAATACTTCCAGCCGAGGTTTCAATTTAAAAATGCAAAATGCACAGTAATAAACTGTAAAACTAGCAATTTCACAGTAATAAACTGTAAAGCTAGCAATTTTACAGTTTATTGCAGTAAAATTTAGCTGTATTATACTGCAAAAACAACAGTGTAATACTGACAGCAGGATTTCCAGTTTGAAAGTGGGAAATTCACAGTACAGTTTATTACTGCAAAATTAGCAATTTTACAGTTTATTACTGCAAAAGTAGCAATTTTACAGTTTAGTACTGTAAAATTATGAATTTTTCCAGTTTATTACTATAAAATTAGCTGTATTCGACTGTAAAAACAACATTCATTTTCAACAGTGTACCGACTGCATTTTCACACATTTATGTTTTTTATCCGTATTTTGTGTCAAAAAATCAAATGAAGTAGTATTTTTTAAAATACTATATAATGTAACACTCCCTCCCCTCTCCTCCTTATAATATCATAAATAATAGAGTTCTCCTGCGCAAGGCAAGAATATTTCCTTGCGTTATCAAATTACCCAGTGACTCGATTAGTGTATGTTGGAACTGGCGGTTATTGTTGAAGCAGGGTTAACGGAATTCAAATAATTAAGTGATGTAACACTATTGCAAATTTCATTACTTTAATCTGATAACTTTTGCGGACTGCATAAAAAATATAATTTTGAGACTACGTACAGTCTATCGTCAAAAAGTAAGTTGCAAAAAAAAAAAAAAACAAAAAAAAAAAACACATCACCAGTTAAGGGTTACAGCAATTTCTATTTAAAGTCCCATTAACTACTCACTTTTATAAATACCACATATATCGTACGAAGATGTGTTCTTCAATTCAAAAGCATAATATTTTACAACGCATAACTACCTTTCAGTAAAAGAATTTTATACGCTTAGAAAGTACTTCGCTCTTCTTAGCAAATAGGCGCTAAATAAATAAAATAGCAAAATTAAATTTATGTTATGGCACCTTCGTTTTTAAAAGTAAAAGCTCTCCTCAATTTAAAAACAATTTAGGGCAAAATATATCCATTCTGTGCAGACCATTGTAATAGTTGGTTTATAACAAATCACATTTGTGAGACTTCACTACTTGGCTTTTTTCCCGCCTCACAAAGAGAACGTCAACGAAAACAAAACGAACCTCCCTATTTGTTAAAAAAAATATTTGTATGAAAGAGAAAAATCAACTTTTGAGTCTTGTTTAAAGAAAAAAAAATCATTTTGTACACTTGAAAGAGAAAAAAATGTATAAAACGAAAAGAAAGAGAGAGAGCTTTCGACGGAAAGTTAATAGCCGTGTTTGGGAGTCGTCGAGTCTAATTGCCTATGGGAGGGAAAAGCAAAATGTGGTAAATACTGTATGGATGGTCCACGCACTTTGCCGCACCATTAGTCAACATCCCCAGAAACCTATTCGTTAACCAAACTCATTTAGGAGGGAAAAAATGACGTGTCGAGAATAACTTCTTTTTTAGAATGAAGATATTTTCAAATAGTTCCTTTTTTTTTTCTTCTCCTAAAGCTGCGTGAACGTTGACGTTGCTAATGTTTTTAACGAATTAAGTTTTTGAAAAGACATTGAAAAAAAAAAAAAACACATCTTGTGAATTTATTTTAAAATACTAAACTACAAACTTTTAATTTAACATAACTGTAGATCTTACATTTTCATGATGCTAGCATTCTTTTTCTCAATTTTCTTGCTTGATTTTGCTTCTTGATATTTTTTTCAACTCATTTGTGGAAGCATATATTTTCGCTATTAATGTATTTATCTTGATTCTTAATGCTATGTTTACTTCTAATGGGATTACATAGTCTGAAGATTTTAAACTTTTCTTAAGATTTAGTCGTTCGTAACATTTTTTGCAAAGAGTAATTGTGCAAATGCCAAACAAAAACACACATAACTATTCATCTGATAGGTTAAAAATTGTTCCACTTCAGGTTCTTTTCTTTGCCTATTTTTTTTTTTTTTTGAAGGTTAGTATCTTTCCTAATAGCTTTTTAATTTACCTTGAGGTACATTTATTTCAAATTAATTTAAGGAACTTAGTGACTTAGGGACATATGCGTTCATATAACAAAATAAAATACAAAACATTATTTTTAGTTTAACTATATAGCAGCAGGCGTCTAAAGCTGCTAGCTTTATGTAAAAATAGGAGCGTTTCTTAAAAATTAACACACTGCTAGTTTTCTAAACTATATAAATAAGTAGGTACAACATTTATAAAAACTAATTTTTTTCATTCACATGCGTATTTTTTGTCTTATGAGCATAAAACGCTATGTTTAAATATTATACGTTCTTCGATATGCGTTCATTAGGTCGACAAAGACTATCGATTTGACATTCAGTTGACTTGATTTTGACTAATTGTATGGTTTTGACTTAAAATATCTCGGTTGTAAGGACATCAGATAATTAAATGAGCTGAGTTTTTTTCTGTCTTTTTGTTACTTATTTTAGTTTCTTGTCAGTTATGTTTATAAATGTAATATTTTTTATCTGTGCGGATATAAAAATGTTGATTATCAGAAAGTGGAATTTTATGAAATGCAAAGTTTCACACATTTAATCCCCCTTTTTTACTTCTAAAACTTTTTTCTTGCGAGTATTTTTTTCTGAAAACAAGCAGTACGGTAGAGAAGTCTATTCTTTTTTGAAATCTTGCAACTGCTTTTCGAAGCTCGAGCTTCCCTGCTGTGGTCAGGATTTTTATTCTGAAGAGTAATAATAGAAGAAATAAGCCGCTCCAGGGGGAGTTTTTATTTGGTGAAGTCGTTGATTTTGAGGCCCTTTCTCAACTTTTCAATATGACTAGGATTTTGCGGCACAAATGTACATTAGCTTCTGTGTAAATACAGAGGATAAACTAAAAACGTTTGTTGCTTTTTCAAAAAAATTTTATTTTTATATATGGCCAAGCAAAGAGACACATGCATTGTATAATCAAAGCTAAAACGTTTATTATTATTATTATTATTATTATTATTATTATTATTATTATTATTATTATTATTATGGTAGCAGGACAACATTCTGCAATCAGTGAGTGTATCAGTGGCACACATCAAAAGGGGAAAAGTTTTATTTACCTGTAGTTGAAAAGATCAGTTAGAATGGTGGACAAACAAACAAGCATTCGGTCTTAAATTTCGTATTTGAGAAAATAAGTTTATTTTTGAAAGTTTACTGAAACCCATCTGCATGATTGATATCTTTAAAACTATTTTAATATAGAGTTTTCTCCTTCAACACACATCGTAATTGAGTAATAGTTTTGTGTATCCTTCATGAGTGTTTCGTTAATTTAGTGTAGCATAGAATTCAGTGACGAAGAAAATGGATTTTGTCATAAATTACTAGACTTTCAGACATTAGTATTCTAAACGAAGATTGAATGGGGTGAATGCCAGAAACATTCATTCCTTTATTATTCATGTATTTCAATTAGTATTTGCTCAAACATTAAGAGTTCATTGCAGTTTCTAACAAATCTATTTTAAAACCCATAATTTTCTGCGGAATCATACTTTTCCGGGTGAAACATTTTATTGCTTATGCAGTCGAGTTAATCGTGCAGTTCTGAAAATGTAAATGCGTTCTCATTGGAATTCCAAAATGTTACTGGACTCGGTGAAGGCGTTTTTTAATTATTGGTTAAAGAATGGAAATGATCTTTACGGAAGAGAAAATTTCATGATGTTGCTGCTAGTGATAATTTAATAAAGATGTCTTTAGTGATAGTTTCATTATGAAAATGATTTTCTCAATGAGACTATAAGTTGAGAAAAAACGCTATATGCATATGCACGAGTTCGGGGGAGACTTGAAAAACGATAAAGCAATGAAGAATTCCTTGAACTTTTATACTCAGTTTCAATCATGTGACAATGTGGTGGAATTATTATAAATATTTTTAATTTATCGACAGCATTCTGTCAAATTTTATTTGTTACGCTTATTTTACAAACGCTCTTTTAGTCTTGAAAAAGTGTGAGCTTCATTTAATTAATTTTAGTTTTAACACTTTTACTGGCAATACGTAAGATTTTATCTGAATTTTTGTGTCTCGGTGTTTGAACGAAGTCAGTTGGAACTTCATTTTGTCCGGTGTTGCGTGTTTTTATGCTTAATTTTTGGAAACAAAGTTCCTAAAATAGTTAATTTTATACATTATCTGCCTTCTTGCTTAAAATTAATACATTTCCAACTTTATTACTTCAACTGCGTAAAATTGTTAAGAATAATTATTTATAGTAATAAGAAAAGAAACACAAGAATTCATTTTAAAATGAGAAAAAGATTAACTTTCTAGAATTTTAGGGATATTAGTTATTTTAATAATGAAAGTTACTTTGAATTGAATTTTGATATTTTAAGTAATTAATTTAATTAATTTTGAGTAATTAATTAAATAAATGTATTTAAATAACTCTCAAGCACAAAATCAGGATTGAATTAGAACTAGAAGTTTCGTTGATGACTTAAGCAAATCTTTAACATTAGAATATTGTTTCGTAAAGTAGTTAAATTACACACACCTAAATCAGTTGAGCAAACTTTATTTTGTTTAAGATTTTAAAATAAATAAATAAATGAAATCAATGTAAATACACTCTTATAAATTAGACGTACTATTTACTCATTAAATTCATACTGTTGATAGTTCCACTATTGTGTTAATCAAAGGCAACAACCACACCCAACTTTGCTTAAGGAGTTCAAATAAATAACTAATATCGATGTAAATACATTTTCAAAAATCAGACGCTTTACTTAAATGCATTAAATTTGTATGGTTGATAATTTAACCATTGCTTTAAACAAAAATAACTTGTTAATGTAATGAAAGCTTTTCAATTTCGTTTTTTCTGGTTTGTGAAAGCGAAGTTACGTTACTTGATGAAGATAAGAGCTAATGGAGTAGGGAAATGCATTAAGACGTCAATACTCCTTGATCGCAATTAAGTGTTTTTCCCAATTACGCAATTAAAACTGGTTTCGGTTTAACATTGCCAATAACTTTCCCCCAAAAGCGTTCCTTACTTTTTTTCTCAGGCACTTTTACCGAACACAAAATTAACAGATCACTTCTTTCACTTATTTGAGTGCGAAGGTCTTCGGCCGAGTTCATTATCGCTAATTTTTGCATGTTCTTATCTTGGACTTTTCAAAGCTAGATTCTGTATACTTTGCATTTTTCAAGTAAAATCAGTAATCAAAAATGCAAATTAATGCATGTCATTTTGGCTTGCTTGGAATTCTTGCTGTTGAGGATGAAATTACAGAATGCACCTAACTCATAGCATCAATTAATTAGAGTGATTAAGAATACTTTTAATCCACGATCTCTTTATTTTAAACTGCTCCTTACATATGTATGTTTAGTTAGCTTTATTGTATTTACTAGCATAAAACAAGATATACTCTGAAAATAGTTTAGCTTTCCAAAATTCAGAAATAATTATCAGGAAATGCAGTTAGAAAGAATTACTAACCTGACTCAAAAGCTATCTTGCCATTTAGGGACTTTGAGCAACATAAGTGTTTCTTGTATTCTACTTCTTAGGAATTTTGCGCCAAATGTAACTGTTCACTCCAGTAAATAAAAACGAGGTCTTCACTTTTTATAAAAAAGACTTTTAATTACATATTTACAAGAAAATAAGATATTGTTCTTCGCCAATATCGGGCGACAAAAACCAACCATCATTTCATTAAGAAATATTTCAACTAAACTTGTTTATTTCTATTGTCGTTGCCATTAAAAAAACAATATATAGTGCAGACGATGAATAAATTAAATGATACAATAAATATAAACGATGCAGACGATAATAAAACGATTAAAATTGAATTAAAAATACAGCGGACGATAAATTTACAAATTCAGAATCAGTAAGGACTAGGATGTAAAATAGTTTTTTAAGAGATAGTACCAATTTATTGTGCAGCAAGATAGACGTTCTAAATGTTTAAAAGTTCCCCTTTTGTAATTCGCACCATCGCTAAGGGCCGAATTCAAGTGAAACACCATTGCGATCGCTTCGAGGCGATCGCAATTGCAATCGCTATTGAAAGTCGAATTACGATAGAATAGCATCTCGTTGCGATTGTAACGTTTCACTTGAATCCAAATTTGGGAATTTGCGATTGCATTGGTGAGTTGCGATCGTCCGTGTTTCACTTGAATTCCGGCCTTAATCTCTATTATTAATAAAATTGCACAGAATATTACAATTTAAAACGGGCACTATTAACAATTTCAAAAATAGCGGGATTTTGACTCGAGGTAGCCCATGACTGCACGGCGAGTCACCGAATTGACATTTGTTCGAGTTTTCGAGTAATTGGAAATAAAGGCTTTGAAGCAAGCCTAATTCAGACAACTGGGATTAGAATCATGTTATATGATTTTTTTATCTTTTACAAACACTTAAAGTTTATCGTAATTTTTTAACTTAAAAAAATTTAACAGAGAAGCAAATAACTCAGTCTGAAATCAGAACCTTCTCCACCCTTTTAGCGAATTGATCATTTCAAAAATTATGTTTTAAAAATATTTTGACCTCAGATTAATTGTAAATTTTCAACGCTTTCAAGATTAATGCTTTCAAGCAAATATTCTTAACTGTAATAAAATTTATTGAAAAGAAATTGCATTATAGTAAATTGCATCCTATATTTATTTTTATATCGGTAGAAATCTTCAATCTTCCTTACATTTGTTCATTAGTTTTTAAACCGACCAATTTCTACATACATTTCCCCCTCATTTAATTGCATTTAAATTCGAAATTACAACAATTTCCCAGATTTATATTAATGGCAAGAATGCATTAAAGCTCTGAGTGCATATGCATATGCTCATTTCCGTTCACTTTCTTTGATCGTAAAAAGTCAACGGTCATTAACGTGAAGGTAATAATTTACTTTTCATTTCCTTCAACATTAAAACTTTTAAACATTAACAAAATGGGCAGAGTATCTTGGGAAAAAACGTCAGTTTTATCTCCGAAAAAAATCTTGAATGGATATTGTTATTATCCTTGTGATTGACGATTTCCGAAAAATGGCCGGGCCATCATCTTCGTGCAATTACATTAACAAGGGATGTCCATTCCCCCGTTGGCTTGCTTCCAGTAACAAAGGGAAAACAGTCGCAGAAAATCTTTTGCAAATGCGGCCTTTAATAGTTGACCATCTTCCTGGTCGATTTCATTTCTGGAATTTATGTTTTCGGTAATTGCTCGCTTCGCGCTAATTAAAATTACGGAATATCAAAGCTTGGAAAAAGCTGGAGTTAATAAACTAATGGACATGGGACTGGTTTTCTAACGTACTTTCAAAATTACCATTGCATACGAGTGAATCACATGAATCCGAAAATCTGACTTGGTGAAATCGAAAGTTGAAACAGTCCTAATCTTTAATCAGTGCTCTTATTTTAACAGGACATGTGATTATATGTTTTCATTTGCTTTCAAAATCGTATGAAGTCGTTCATTTTCAAAGGGAAAGTTGATTGAATTTGATGAGAGTTGAAAATATTATAAAGGTGATCCTTGTCATCTTTCGTCCAGTATAATCCCTCCTTTTTCGTCCAGTTTTTAGTAAGAATAAAAAATGTGCATTTGACTGAAAATAATTAAAAGCACGCAAATAGTTTTGTTTTTTCGTAAACTATTGGTGGAGGCATAAATTTTATAATTAACCGTTCACTGCATGGTGTGCCTGATCTGGCACACACCAAAAAAACCCTCATATATTCTTATGATATTTAAATGCAGTTAAACTGAGTTTTGTGCCCCTTCTGGAACATTGCTATAACAGCTTAGTGTGATATTTATGTACTAGTTAGTTGCACTAGTCTAGGTATTACGGTTCTTGCTTTTGAAAGAAAGAGTGCCTGCATTTCCGTTAGAAGTGTGCTTAGTCATTATTTCCTTTGTTCTAAAAATGTTTAAACACACTTAGTGAAAAACTTGTTTATACCACTTATGGCACAAAACACATTGTAGATTATTACACTTATCGGTATACAAAGCATATTCTATGTGTTTTGTGCCATATATAGAACAACAATTCAAACATCATTTTTGGTGCGCATTTTTAAGATTAATTTTTTTCATCATTTTTCCTGAACTCAGAGCTATTAAAAGGTAACATATGATTTTTTTCATGAAAATTTAAAAAATCGTGCAGTGAAGGGTTAAAAGAAATATTTAGAAATTTTAAAAATAGAGAGAGAGAGAGAAGGCAGTCTTGCGCGGTCTGAAAATACGTGTCTGCAACTTTGGTGGCTTAAATATACCTCCTTCCCCCTACAAATCTTTTCATCAACTCTTTTTTACTTATAATACACCCCCCATTCAGTTATGCCATCCAGAGACTGCAGCTTCTGGCTTGTTGAAACTTATCAGTCGGGGATAAATATTAACCGTGCTGGGAACAGAAATAATCTTCTAGAAACTAAAAGTGCCAAACAAACAGGTAGCTTGTAAACATGTGCCAATTTTACTTTCGCTACCTGTTTGTTCAGCAAAAACAAATTTAAGTAGAAGCAGTTTTGATGTGCATGTATCAATGACTTTCTGATCTGATTGTGCTTAAAAAAATAATTATATAACTTCAGTATTCAGGGGTGCCCCCCCCCCCCCTCAAGCTCAGAGGCGCCAACTCCCATCCAAAATTTTCCCCAACCCTCTTGTGCTTTTTATTCTTATTTTTAACCCTGTTCTTTATTTTATTTATTTTTCAAATATTATTTATTTATTTTTAAATTATAATTATTATTTCTTTACATATTCTTAATTTTTTAAAAGTTTGTATTATGCGCATATTAGAATCGCTTTTTTTAAATTTCAGACATTCCAAGCACGCACACATGCACACAAAAAATAAATTAATTAATTAAAAATTACTAATGAAGACATAAAAGAAATAATTTAAATTAAAAAAAATAATAATAAATAATTTAAATAAATAAATAAATTAGATTTAAAAAATCCTCCCCAAAAATTTTGATGTCCCAACTTGCCCCATAACCCCCCCCCCCCGTAGGCACTTCTGTTAGTATATAAACGTGAAAACCAGCGCTTTTGGTAAAAAACTAACACGCCGAAAGTGAAATTTTTTGCTTTAAAACTTGATAGAAACTCGAGATATAATTCTATCTATGTACTAAGGTACAACCAGAAATTTTCCATTGTTCTACTGAGCTTAGTGTATTATAATTTAGTTCTAAAGATGAAATGTAAGCAGAGAGAAGTGAACTTGCCGAACAATGTAGAATCATTGAAAACTAACAAATTATGTTTGAAGCAAAAGCTTTTCAGTATTCAAATCCTTTTTGGTAACTGACGATGAAAGTAGCTGTTTCCATATGATTAAAAACCTATTTAATGTTGAAAAAAAAAACTGAAATTAAATATTTACGAAAACAAAATATCTTTAAGATACTACAGGGTGTGGCAGAGAAACTTGCTAATTTTAATTGGATGCTAATTAGCAAGGAGAGATCAGAAAGAAGTGGGGAAAGCCCCTTTTTAAAGAGGAGGTCCTGAAGTTTTGTTGTCTTAAAATTTAATTGTCACCGTGCATTGGACAAATGAATAACGAGCGTTCGCCGCCGAGGCTTACTTTTCAAATAATTTTTCGGTTGCCGCCACTCAACGTGCCTTCCGAATTTGGTTCAAAATTCATCCCGGATGTCCCATTCCTAGCAGGGTATAGACTGTTTTGTGAGTGAAAACATTTAGGGAAAGTAGGAGTGTGGTAAAAAAAAGGCCCAAGGACGTCAACGAATTTAAAGAACTCCAGAAAACGTCGAGAAAGTGATGGAGTCGTTTTTGCGCTCTCCCAGCCGTTCGGCGCATAAACACTCTGCTGTTCTGGGGATTTCTGATTGCACACTGAGACGAATTCTTCATAACCAACTCCAGTTTCATCCCTACAAACTCGCTGTGGTTCATCAGTTGAGTGATAACATCTCCTTGAGATGTGACGTACCGTGGCCAGCGCTTCCCCCCATTTGACACCCTGAGACTTTTTATGGGGGTATCTCAAATCGATCGCTTGCAACAACAAGTCCTGGACCCTGCAACACCTGAAGAACAACATCCGGCTTGCTATCGCCAACATTCCAGTTTATATGCTCGAAAGAGTGGAACAAAACTTCAAATCTAGGGTAGATCAGTGCATCAGTAATGGGGGGCCGCCATTTGCCCGATGTAATTTTTAAATCTAATTAAAAAAAATCAGAATGGGGACAATATCTTATAAAAAGAAATAAACTGATACATGAAGTACTTTTTCTTTTATTGACTTTTCAAATCAGTAAGTTTCTCCGCCGCACCCTGTATCTTGAGGATATTACTTGCAAATCTTTTAAAATTTTTACAACTCATTTATTCCATAATTATTGAGATATGTGAAGGCTACACACACGCACTTCTATGCGTATTGATACACTGTCGTTAGTAGATTGGAATAATCATTGTGGTATTTACATTGGTAAGTGAATACCTCAGTCCTCTCTATCTTTACAACCTGAGTTATACTTACACTGTTAAAAATTTTCCTGAAATTTTATGGTAAAAGTTACTAGTATCCATGTTTCCAGTAACTTTTACCGTAAAATATTTTTTTATTGTAAAATTTTACGGAAGAGAAAATGAGAATTTAAAAGTGGGAGATACGAACGACAAGGATTCGGAACCAGGACATAATTTTTAAACACTGCTTTACTATCCACGGTACCAGATGAGACACATCAGGAGAGCGGAAATAGGGTTTTCATGTGCATCGCACAGTAAATCACGTGGTGATCAATTGGCGCTGCAATCGCAATTTTTTTATCGGTACAATTTTCTGTAAAAAAGTTCTGTACTATAAACGCTACATTTTACAGTAACAGTTACCATAAAAGCTTCCTGAAATTTTAACAGTGTATACATAAACGTTTTAAAAGCTTTTTCTGTGACAATTTTAAGTTCTAGTTTTGATATCTCACTTAGCTTGAAATGTTCTGCATTTCAAACTGTTTTGTAACTGAAAGTTCTTTTGATAATTGCATAAGCAGAAACTTTTCTGATAGGATACTGTTTATGCGGTACCGAACACAAGTTTAAATTTTTGCATTCAAGCAATTCCCGGAGCAAAAATTTAAAATATGCTTCGTTTTTCTTTAAAAAAATCCCTTGCGAACAAAATTTAAATTTCGCATTTGGTCATCTTTCCATTTTACACTTTGAGCAAAAAACCTCAATATCACCAAACATTCAAGAGAATTTTCATACATCATTGAACAACGCACATCTTTGATTTAAATAGCAAATAGCATGCGGCCATGGAATTTAATATCACATTCGTAGAAATAATGGAAAGTTTTGACGATACACATCATTTGCGTTTAGAACGAAATAATCTCCGTGTTACTCATGGAATATACCTAGAGCAAGCTGACTGGAAAACAATTATTGCATGCCATTTTAGCCGAGACCTCTGGCAAAATTTGTTGGAAGGTAGAATTTACCTTAGCTGTAATTGTCCTTTCGACGCTAATTAAAAACAGGAAATTTAAGGCTTTCACTTGGGGAATGGTAGAATCTTCTGCCATTAAGCTAATGGAAATAGAGACGCGGTTGAAAGCAGGGAATGTAATGCTTGGGACTAAGATCAATATGGATATTCGTTGCGTATGACAATGATGGAAATTAGTTATTTCTGGATTCTCTTACACATTCTGCTGGTCCTGGAGCTACGTGAAGGCGAGTCTTGCTGGGAATTAAACATTTCTTCTTTCTGGATTTCCATGAAGAATTTCTATGCTAAATGCAACTCAGTCTTAAATTTTTATTTATAAGTACGCATTTTTTTAAAATAGTAATTTCAACAAAGTTTGTAAACGAGGAGCTTGAATCAAAATTAGGTCACTCCACGAGGCTTTAAACTCTTTTTTTCTTTAGTACTTTAATGCTTCTTGGTTAATTTTAATCCAGGGTCCTCCATACCTACCACTAAACGTGGTTTAACTTGTTGTATGGGGCCCTGAAGATCACTCCTTTGTTTTAATCAGGACCAGTAGCCGAGCAACCTCTGGTCCAGCACCTTACCCCCTAGAGTTGTGACCACGATTCATATTTAATAAGGCCCAGCTACCATTAGTGAAGACGGTGGATTTTTGAACGGCTGGTATCGAACTCGGGACCCTCTGGTTACGGGTCCGGTGCTTTACCGATTACTTCTTGTTCAATACTATCACGCATCAAATGGATTTAGAGCTAATCAGTGCTAGATATAAACGGGATCGATCCGAGAAATCTTCGCCAGGGGCCACCTTGAAGGTGGTCCCTACAGTTGCAAAGATCTTACCCCAGCCGGCAACTTTTAGGAGGCATTACACGTTCCCTATTTCTGTGAGTTTTTTTTTCTCTTTTTACTTTAATACAAAAACTTGAATCGCCCTACCACCTTGATACTCCCCGTAAAAAACAAAAGCCGTACCTATTCTGCTTTAAATCGGGTAGCAGTGTCTACTCGGGCTCGAAACACAAAGTAGTTTAAGAATCAGCCCCACCACCATAAAAACTTGATGGGTGGATGGGCAAGGCCTGCGGTCTCAAGATTTTTCCTCAACTGAGAAAAATTGAAAATCTAGCACTGAAGCTCATTTCTCTTGTTAAAGTCCAAAACCGCTGCTATAAACCCATTTGCTTCTTTCTTTTCCTCCAAAATCAGCTGAATACAAGCTTTTACTGAACAGCCACTTAAAAAAAAACACGTGTGACATCAACAATCTTGTTGTAATAAATTACTTTATTAACTCAATTTTTTTTAGTGATGAAAATGGGTCATAAAATTGAGATGTAATATTAATTTGAAAAGAAAGTGAAAAAAAAACAGACAACAGGACAGTTTATTTCAAAACCAATTTCATCCCCTATTTTGTCTGTAAATAGATAGACAATATTACTTTTTAAAATGAAAATAAAAATTAATTCCTTCATCAAAATTCTTTTCAATATTTAAAAAATATTATGTAATTAATACTTACTCTTAAATTGTATTACAAGACGCGTCTACAGCATTTAATGATTGTTTCCAGTACCGTATATTTTCCCTGAGTAAATCTTTTACGATCTGTAAGTTTAAATTCTTTTTTGTTTTTGTTTTTAAATCGAAAGCTAGAGTACAACTAAACACAATTTATTGCCGCAAGACTTCGTTGTTTCAAAAGCTGCTGATGGTCAAGTAAGTAACTTTCAAATGGTTTGAAAAGGAATGTCAGTAGTTAAGTCTAACCTAGAGTTTTCTTTGTACTGTTTAGAATTTTTTCACAGCCTACTGTTTTGGGGGGGGGAGGGGGACCTCGGATCAATTTAGGTAATTGTAAAATTCAAGCTTCAGATTATATACTTGAGACTTAAATACCTTATTATAGTTTCAGTTGTAGTTCCCTCCTTGTTAAATTTCTGACTTCAAGCGTAAAATCCTCTGCTTCAATCAAAATGATTTTAAACTTTATTTATTTAAGCTTTGCTATTACTCCAACCAGATTTTAGTTTAAAAACTAAACTTGAGCTGTTAAATTTATTTTACTCTGAATTTATTTTAATTACTCTGTCTTACCTTACCTTGTGGCAAATCTTGGAGTTACCATATGACATTTCACTTACCATACATTTTTGTGCAGTAAATATCCTTTTACATGTTCATTATAAAATTCACTTAAAGATCAAATGCCGACTTCTTCCAGCTATTATGCATTTGCTCGTTTGTCATTTCCTACTGTTTCGGAGAAAAAAAATGTAATTGAGCAGTTAGGTTTAACTGATAAACATTTTTTCTTTCAATTTTGCTAACTTTTTGTATAAAGTTACAGTTCCTTCCTCGTTCGAAAACTATTTTCAAAAGTAAGTTTAATTTTCATATTGATGTTTCTTACAGCAAATAAACATGTATGCCTCGTTGTCAATTATGTTTTGATTGCCCTATCTTTAACATGAAATAAAATAAAAAGTGCAATAATTACTTTGCCTATTGCAAAAATTGATAAATCGTTGTTTGTAATTCAGGTAGTTTAAAAAGTCTTAAGGATGTCCGTAGGGGGAAGGGGGAGAGATACACAACAGATTTTACATAAACAGAACAGTCACACCTGGAATGGTAATGTCGCTTTTAACCTAAATATCCTGGCGGTTAAATTTGTCTCTCCCCTCCCAACCAGAAACTAGAAGAGAGCTATCCCAAGTAGCACACTTCGCTTCTTAAAGGTTGTAAAATGGTTATTAACGTTGTAACAACCGCTTAAAAACGTTTATAAAACGTTTAAAGGTTATTTGTGCTACCTGGGATCCTTGTTCCTTCCTTTGGATGAAATGGGTGCTGGTGTGATTAAATAAAGAAATAAAAAATAAGAAAAAAAAAACAATTTTAGACCAAAAGTGATATAAAAATTACTAAAATATTTAAAATAGTGATACACAGTGTATTTAAATTTCGTAGAACTTTGGAATATCACCTGCATTTTTTAATCTTTGGAGAAATTTAATGATTTTTCTTTATCGAAAGCTATACCCTGTGCAAAAAAGCTGGCGCCTGAAGGAAATATTAATTTCCCACTCTCCGCACTTTTTCCCTTCTGGTTGTCATAGTTACGGCACTGTGGACTTTTTTCCCACTTAGCTTTTGCAACAATGTTTAATGCAAACGATTAAATTGCTTTGTGCGTAAACTATTATTCAATCAACGTTAATAAAATAATTTTTGAAGTATTTATATAACGGTTACTCATGATGGCAGGTACTGCTAAAACAAACTATTTAGCACTAGATTTGTCAGAAAACGTTTAGAAATAACTGAGATATACGAGTGATATAAATAAAAGCGTAAACCTAATTCGATAAACATAAAATGAATGAAATGCCTCAACAGCAGTGCATAAAAAAAAAAGAGTGGAGCTGTTTTCTTTCGTACGGTTTCCATGGAGACGACGCAAAATTTCTAAACTTGATACGCCTATTTAAAAGTAACAGAGTATAGTGAACATTTATTGAATAAATATACCTTCGTGCTTGAAAAGCAAATTAAAGTTTTCAACGTTTTTCACACCAAAATTACAGAGTGCTGCAGACACTTGTTTTAGGGCTGCAAGAAAACCCTTTTGAAAAAGCAGCTCCTAGTAACTACTCTGCAAATGTTGTGCGAAAAAAGTTAAAAAACTTTACATTGTGATTTTTTCTTTCTTTATTTCTTTATTTAATTATTTAAAGCGTTTATGGTTTTTTTATTTTGAAGTCGACGTAGAAAACCTAATGAGGTTTTATTTTTAGTTTTATTATTAATTTGTTTTTTCATTTTATGTCAAATACCATCTATATATTAGCAAAGGAAGAGACTCCAAAAGTAGCTAAATGAATATGTAAATAAGTAAATAAAATAAAATAAAAATAATAATAGTAGAGGATATGATGCAATGATTTAAACTATTTTTAATACTGATAAACATACAAGCACTACTTCCTCTGCTGCAAACTTTGAACAAAGCATATAGAAAAAAGGCAAAACTGCATTTTTATGGGAAAATAAATATTTTCTTTTGTAGTTGAAGCCATTTTATGGTTTCCACACGTATTACGGTAATATACTGTTTACACTAACGTTAGGATTCCAGAATTGCGTTTGCGTGATAAAACCCGTGAAAAGATATACTGCTTTTTAACACGCAAAGTTGAAGTCAACACAAACGAGAAGAGTTTTCGTATATTAATGTTTGAGGTGTAGATGAGGCAAAGCAATGGATCTACCATGCTGTTTATTTGAATGATTCCTTTAAAAACACATACATTTATTTTGGTTAAAATAATATAACATAGGATGCAATTTAAGGAATAATTCTTTAACGAAATCAACATCAACTGAACTACACTGCAAAAAAGGAACTGTTGTTTTTACAGTATAGTACTGGCAGCCGAGGATCTAATTTAAAACTGTAAAATGCACAGTAATAAACTGTAAAGCTAGCAATTTTACAGTTTATTATTGTAAAGTTAGAAATTTTACAGTGTATTGCCGTAAAGTTTAGCAATATTATACTGCAAAAACAACAGTATAATACTTGCAGCCGAGGTTAAAGTTAAAACTGTAAAATACACACTAGTAAACTGTAAAATTAGCAATTTTACATTTTATTACTGTAAAATTAAAAAGTTTTACAGTTTATTAGTATAAAATTAACTGTATTATAATGTAAAAACAACATTCATTTTTTATAGTGTAATGGAAAGCTTACGCGTCAATTGTTGCACAAACCACCGACCAAAGACTCCAAAATTTTTAAGATCCTTGCTTCATCACATGTTTGTTATGAAGAACATAAACTCTACTTCTATATAACGCAATTAAATTTCAAAGCTTTCCAGTGACAATACTTAAGTAATATTTTTTGACTCAATACGGAACGTACGGGCTCAGTACTCTTGAGATATGTCCGCCACGAGGCCAGAAAATTTTACAATTGTTTCTGAAAATGTTTAAAATTTTATTACTTTATATAAAAGTAGAGTTCGTTTTCTTCATGAGGTTCATACGATGAAACAAGGATTGAAAATATTTGGTGGTTTTTAAAGATATTTTTCACAACAACTGATGCGTTTATTTCCCTAGAATTGCCCTAAATTCAACTGTCGTACTTAATGCGCTCAAAAACGTTCGACCAAATACATTTAATGTCTGTCTGCACCTTCCCTAGTAGCACACTGTGTTTTTGAAAAATTGTAAAATGGTTGTTAAAGCCGTGGAAAACATTTTAAAACAAAAGCATTTAGGGCCCTGCTCCACATCAGCGTAAAACTCGACCGAAACCGAAGGCAGAAACCGAAAATCCGGGTACTTTCCATAGGAACACTATGTAATCCATTTTACGTTTCTGCTTTATTTTTCTGCTTTACGCCAATGTGGAGCAAGGCCCTTACACTTACTAGTGCTACTTGGGTTCCCATTTGTTTATTCTTGTTTATCTCGTATAGAACTACCAAAAGAGAAAACAAAATTAATTTGTTCTTCCTAAGTTTTAGCAAAAATGGTTAAATGAAGAACTAGTATATCCTCACAATGGGGAAAATGCCTGTGAATACTTTTCTCATGGTAATAGTCTTCGAAGACATTTTTTAGACTGCATAATTTTCAATGTAAATAAATGATATGCAAATTTATGACTAATAACTACTGCGATAGTTATAAGAAAGCATACAATATCTTCGATGTTTGCTACAATACAATCATTATACACTGAAGTGACAAAAGTCATGGGATAGCAATATGCAAATTTTCAGATGGCAGTAGCATCGCATAGAACAGGTATAAATGCGCAGTGCTTTTACAGAGCTTTCATTTCTGTTCAAGTTATTCATGTGAAGAGGTTTTAACGTGATGATGACCGCACGACGTGAATTAACAGACTTTGAACGCGGAATGTTAGTTGGAGCTAGACGCATGGGTCATGCCATTTCGGAAATCGTTAGAGAATTCAACATTCCCAGATCCACTGTGTCAAGAGTGTGCCGTGAGTATGAAATTTCAGGAATAACATCCCACCATGGACAGCGCAGTGGTCGACCGCCTGCACTTAAAGATCGAGACCGGCGACGTCTGCAAGGAGTCGTAAATTCTAACAGACAAGCAACACTGCGTCAAATCACCGTAGAAATCAATGTGGGACGTACAATGGACGTGTCTGCTAGAACTGTGCGGAGAAATTTGGATTTCTTGGACTATTCCAGCAGAAGACCGACTCGAGTGCCTTTACTGACAGAACGACATCGCTTGCAGCGACTCTCGTGGGCACGTGAGCATATCGGTTGGTCCCTAGATGAATGGAAAACCGTGGCCTGGTCCGATGAGTCACGATTTCAGCTGGTAAGAGCCGATGGTAGGGTTCGAGTGTGGCGCAGACCCCACGAAGCCATGGACCCAAACTGTCAGCAAGGCACTGTTCAAGCTGGTGGTGGCTCCGTAATGGTGTGGGCTGTTTTTTCATGGCATGGACTTGGTCCTCTAGTGCGACTGGACCGAACATTGACTGGAAATGCTTATGTGCAGCTACTTGGAGATCACTTGCAGCCATTCATGGACTTCATGTACCCAAACAACGATGGGATTTTTATGGATGACAATGCGCCATGTCACCGGGCCACAACTGTTCGCAATTGGTTTGAAGAAAATTCTGGACAATTCCAACAAATGATTTGGCCACCTAGATCGCCCGACATGAATCCCATTGAGCATTTATGGGACACCATCGAGAGGTCTGTTCGTGCCCAAAATCCTGCCCCATCAACGCTTTCACAATTATGGACGTCTATCGAGACAGCATGGCTCAATATTCCTGCAGAAGACTTCCAACGACTTGTTGAGTCCATGCCACGTCGAGTTGTTGCACTTCGCCGGGCAAAAGGAGGGCCGACACGATATTAAGAGGTATCCCATGACTTTTGTCACTTCAGTGTATACAGCTAAAAGTGAACAGTTGTTTTTACAGTATAATACTGGCAGCCGAGATTCCAATTTAAAACTAAAATGCACAGTAATAAACTGCAAAAATAGTAGTAATATAATTATTACTGGATGATTTTACAAATTATTTCTGTACATTTTACAGTTTTAAACTGGAACCTGAGCTGCCAGTATAATAGTGTAAAAACAACAGTTCATTTTTTGCAGTGTACCTGTTTATCGAAAGGATAAAATGAACAAGAAAATAGTTAAATTTAACAACTCTGCAATTTTGCTACCCTATTAATATTTTACTTAAAAAAGAAGACAATTTATTTTTAATTTTTCAACAGAAAAACGTTCTTTTAATGTGGGTATTAAAGTAACCTTTTAATTTCTAAACGCACGCAAGAGTTCAAATAAATGATGCCATTCGAGTTAAACAGAAACGCATCTATAATTTTTAAAGAATGCATAAAAGGCATGATTCTTTCTTTTTCCCGATTAAACGCACTTTATGATTTCTTAAACGGAAAATGTAGTTCATTAGGAAATTGACTAATGGACTGTAAAATTGCTTTAAGACATCATTATATTTTTGCCTTTTCATGCCAAAAAAACTTTAAAGAAGATCGTAATTAAGAGCTGTTTGATTCCAATGCGCTTATTCAAAACGACTTCGTTTCAAAATTTTCTTATATTTTTGGAAATTTCTTGAACTGAGCATTTGCGTGAAACGCATTTGGAGTTTTTTCTATTCCACTTTTTTCTTTTCTTGACGCAATGGATGTTTTGGTTACAACGAAACGAATAAAGATTAAGTTTTAGAATGCAAAGTTTTCTTATTCTTAAGTATGTCGATGAAATCTCTCTAAGCATAAATTAAACAGCTGATAAATACATGGGTATGTACAAGAAATGTTCAAACTGATTCGGTTAAAAAAATATTGCAACCTAATATTTTCAGCTTTGAAAATAAAGAAGAATATACACATAATGTGTGTGAAGTAAAGAGCTCTGAACTTTGTTTTTAATAGTGTTAAAGCCTGAATGCATTCGCCTATAAATTGCGTGCTTTCTCACATTGAAGCAACAACTTAAATCTTTGTTTTATGACATTTTTTTTTAACGTTACACACTGCAGGTAGGGGTCATTTGGAATAGAACTGAACATAATTTCAATGTTGCAACTGTTGATCCTTCCTTTTCAATCGAATGAACTGGGAGAGAAGAAATTGTGGGATTGTGTCTAAGACTTCAATGTGAGGGTAACTATGGGTATGGACAGTTTGACTGTTTAACTGTTGGTTAGTTAATGAAATCATATTTTCAATTGACCCAGCATATTTCCATTTATCCTAGATTCTAGGGGGCAAATGTAAACTGATTTATTTCCTCATGAGGTTGATGTAGACCGCAACATTCAGAATCAGTTTAAAAGCTGAAAAAGTTTTAGCCCCCAATAGCGCTCAATCTATGACACAAGGGTTGCACTCTACCAGCTTAATCCTCTAAATATAATCTGGAATCATTTGAAAAGAAAAATCATTCAAAAGAAGAGAAATTATGAGCTACATTTATGTAAAAGAACATGAAGGTGTAATTTACAGCAAAATTCAGTTTTCTAAACAAAGAGGAAGAAAAATATCTTGGTTGCTCCCATTTACTCCAGTAAGCATGCATGTTGAAATGGAAACTTTCAACTGCTTATCAAAAATAGCACTGCTGCTAAGTAATGAACTAAATTTTTTAGTATAGTGCTCGTCTCAAAAGTTTGACCTCCGACATTGACAATGTTTACCTCTTTTGGTAATATGAAAGAGTAATTGGCGCTGATTTGAGTTTCATACTTTTTGCAAAACAATTCCGAAAGTAGCCTAAGTCAATTGCACGCCAATTACCCTCACAATAACCTGAAAAAGAGGTAAACATTGTCAAGTTTACCTCTTTTTAGGTACTTAGGAGTGTTGACTTACCAGAGAAGCACTATACTCATCCACATATCAAAGAAAATTAGTTAAAACCATGCAATATACCGCTAAATCGGTTATTCCATCCAAGGACTGTAATCCTTGGATGGAATACCGAGTTGGCGGTATATTGCAGGTGTCTGCCTTAGCCCTGACTTAGGGGAGGTGACATACTGCTTTATAGTTGAAACCAGTTACTTTGCATTTGACCACCTGTTATAACACTTTGAGGGGCAAACGCTTAAAAATTTGAACCATAATGAGAATACACTATGACTGGGTTTAACTGATCATCCTCATATAGATTTAGCAGTCAAAAAATTTGTTTTATTAGTTTATTTCACAAGGGACCCCAAGGTGGGGTTAATGTCCCCATTTAACTTCACACCCTACGGGACGTATTATTTTTCACCATTTTGAATAATTACGTTTTTTTCTGAAAAGAGTTATAACGGAACACTTTATTTCTTAGATTAAATAACCATATCTGAAAAAAAAAAGATATATCTGCCAGGCTCGACGAGAGGCCATGTCTGCCTAGTCGGTAACTAGGGTCCCGGTCCGAAATCGGAATGGTATACATTTTAAGGGTTTTATGGTAGAAGTGGGGTCCGGCTACCAAACTGACAAAGATCATTGGCTCTCGGCTGCCCAGATCATATCTTCCAGTTTTTTTTGTTTTGCTTTTCGACGCAGATATTAGATTGTTTTATCTGCAACTTTCTTTTTTATTTTAATTCTCTATCTACGAGGGTTGTCCGTAAAGTAAGTTTCCCTATTTTTTTTCGCAATGAATCGATTTTTTAATCGCATCAAGTAGTACATCATTAAAAAGCTTGGACTTTTATCTATTTTTCTGCGTAGTCCCCTTTTACTTCGATGTACTTTTTCATGCGCGTAACCATCTTTTTTATTCCTTCGTCGTAGAAGTTTCCCGCCGCACTGCGAAGGTAATTCAGGATCTCATCTTTCAACTCTTCTCCGGTTGCGAAATTCGTACCTCCGAGATGTTTTTTCAAACCAGGGAAGAGATGATAATCGCTTGGGGCCAAATCCGGGCTATAGGGAGGGTGAAGGACTGTCTTCCACCTGAAATCCTTAATGAGCGAGGTGGTTTTGCCGGCTGTATGCGGACGAGCATTATCTTGATGAAAAAGGACTCCGCTAGACAGCTTGCCCCTTCTCTTGTTCTGTATGGCTCTTCTAAGGTTTTTCAGAGTTTCGCAGTAGCGGTCAGCATTTATTGTTGTACCAGTGGGCATAAATTCACACAGCAATAGACCTTTTCTGTCCCAAAACACCGTTGCCATGATTTTGCCGGCAGACAGCGTTTGTTTAAACTTCCGCATTGGTGGCGAATGTGGATGTTTCCACTGCTTTGACTGTTCCTTGGTTTCTGGTGTCGCATAGTGAACTCAAGTTTCGTCCTCAGTGACTATGGAGTTCAAAAATTCTTCACCGCCGGCTTCGTAGTCCGCGATAAATTTGGTAGCCACTTCAACACGTTGTTTTTTGTTGTCCTCTGTGAGCATTTTGGGCACCCACCTGGCACAAACCTTCGAATATCCTAAATATTCCGTTAAAATCTTGTCGATAGATGCTTTGCTGACATCTGGAATCATCGCACTAAGATCTCGAACCGGCATTCTGCGATCTGCCAGCATTGTCGCTTCCACCCTCGCAATTGTTCCATCTCTAAGCGATGGGCGTCCGGATCGCTGTTCGTAATGGACGTCTGTTCGCCCTTCTTTAAACTCTTGGATCCATTTCCGCACCATTTGCACACTTGTGCATCCTTCTCCATAGACTTCTGTAAGTTGGGTATGGATTTCTGTCGCCGAATTTCCTTTGGTACACAAAAAAACGAATCACTGATCTCACTTCGCATTTGGCGGGCGAAGGAATCGTAAGCTTCATTCTTAATGGCTGCCAAAACCAAACTTACGGTCACAGTGAGTTCAACTGGGTGGGAATGTGGAGGGGAGGAACCAAGCTATGCGCTAGGGTTGCCAGATTGCGCGTAACAGCGATTCACGTGCTTGTGGAAATTAGGGAAACTTACTTTACGGACAACCCTCGTATATGCATAAAAATGAACGTATGTATATTTGCATATATGTTTGTTTGTATGTTTGTTCCTTATGCAAAGGCAGTTTTCGTCGGATTTTCATCAAATTGGGCACAGAGGTTCCTTGATGCACTAGAATTCACATAGGTGGGGTTTTGAAATTTAAAAAAAAAAATCGAAAAAGTTCAAAATTCAAATTTTTTGGCCCGAAATGGCCATTTTCTTCCCATATTGAATACATAGGGCAATATAGATAAGCCTTTAAGCATACAAATTGATAAAATTTGTATGTTTAAAGGCATACAAATTTAACGCATTTAAATATGAGTATTTTAAAACAAAGATTACGATGAGCAATGAATTATCAATTTAAGGGTCACCTATTTCATTTTAGCATGAAATAAGTTTAAAACAATTATAATTCATGTTCTAATTAACTTGGAACATTGGCACAAATATTGTATGGTACAGAAAAATTAGAGGTTCTAACAGATATTTAATTCTAATTTTTGCGAGCATTTTTAATAAGCAATTATAGTGATATGCATCTTTACATAAAATGGACTACTTTTTAAAATATGACAAATGACAAATAGTAAATCATTAAATTTAAATATCTAATAATATGAAAACTTAGGAGTTTTTGTATCTTGTTGAATATTTCTAACTGATTCTATCTGCATTTCGGAATCGTTCTTTAAAAACAAGTGCTTAACCATTTCAAAGGAATTTACTTCAACTTTTTTTTAAAGCGTTTGGCTACAATTTTTGTGGCTCGTAATGCGCTTGTAAAGATAACTTAAAAGCATGCAAGAGAAAATCGTAAGCCATTATTATTCAGTAACTTTAGTTCATAGTAAAGAAAGATAATTCAAAAGCTGCTTTAAAAAGTCAGATTACAGAAAACAAAAGGCAATTACCAGAAGATATTTCTTTAAACTCCATAACTTTAAGCAATAGATCAATAAAACAGTCAAAGAATATTAAATATTTTAGGAGTCGTATTGGTGTTAGTATCGCAATTAGTAACTTCACTTACTCGTTTTTAAATTACAGAAAATTAATCCATTATTAATATTTTATATTAGATTAAAATTTAAATATTCAAAATTCATTAATGTGTTGCACTAAGAACTGCAATATAAAGATGAAAGTATTTTGCCGCCATAATTTAAAAAAGCCCTAAATCCAAATTTTGTTCAATTCCTTTTTACAGATATTTTATTCTTTGTTCAAAGGTAAAGTTATCAAAGAAATTTAAAATTTTGTTCTTGCAATGTTCTACGTAAGAGCTAAAATATTTTCTTAAAAATAACAGCATTTATGAAGGCTAAAAATTTATGCCTTTTAGTTTTTTCAAACACTTTGTTCCCTTAGAGATATGGCCTTTTTTCGTATGGCGGCAGTATTAAGTTAAGGTCAGATTTTTTACGTGTAATTACGTGCAATGATGTCTGCTTTGGAAAATAAATGTAAATTACGTTGGTCGTCCCAAAACGCTATTTTAGTAGCATGATTTTCCGACATCTGTCGTAACGTAAAGAGTCGTAAATAAATAAATATGCTATATTGCAAAGTTGCCGTTAAAAATTTCCTCTGCAACCGATTAATTTTTACATGTGCGAAGGTTCACTCCCTTTATTTCATTATTTTATCTTGTCTTCAGTTCCAAGTGAGTATTTAAGAAAAACTAGGCTTTTAAACTAACGGGGCAATTAAATCAAAAATCGTGTAACGCAACATTTAAGTTCTTTAACGTCGTTTCCTACAACGAAAAACACGGGCGTTTGCAGAAATTGCTCTGATGAACTGCCATATCAAAGAAAAACTTGCTGCAGAGTAATAACAAATGATTGCAGGTGATAAAATCGTTTTTACGAAACCTACCAACCCTTTGTTTCTTAAGTAACTAACATAATAATGATCAAGTGGTTGTGAATACCTCTCCGACCAGCCCACTTAACAGTCACTGTTGCTCTTAAGGCAAAAGGCTTAAACGCCGTCGAAGTCTGTTTTGAATACAAGTAAAGTTGATAATGCGATCATTATAAAACATATTCCCTTTTCGGAAATCTGAATGCTATGTGAAGAGCAATCGGTTATTGTGGAGGCTGTTATTATCTGTGTGATTGACGATTCTGTTGAAGATGCAAACGCAATCAAGGTAATTAGGCAGGGAGTGTCAATGCTACGGCCTGCTAAGGAAGCAGAAAAATGCAGTGCCAAAAAGCAGTCCTTACGCGCCTGCCATCATGCATCTTCGGCCATGCCCCGTGGAAGTTTCAGTCGTGATTTTTTTCCCCACTCCGATTTGGGAATGACATTGATTGAAAACTAAGCTATCTGTCATTTCATCCTGAATTGAGGCGAGCACTATTAAGCTAATAAAATGGAACTGTAGGCGAGTGATGTTACAATTGTTTTGGCGTAAATGGCGTTTGTGCTGATGATATCTCAGAAATATCCACGTTCTACTTTAAATGCCTATCATCCTCAAAATAAATGTACAAATTGATGGTTTGTGGCTTTGTTACCGGTATTGTTACAGTATGTTCGGTAAAGTCATGTTTGATGGATTGAAGTTTATTTATTTTGATTTTTTCTTTTACAATTACGCATCACATTATCGACTTTAGCTGTAATCATCTAAGTCGGAATAAACCTTGATCTTGAATTTTTAAAACAATCTATGAATTCATCGGACTGGCCTTTAGACATTTTTTATCCATTAAACCTCTTTCATTTGTACTCTTTGAATGTGATGACACTTAGTCTTTTTTAAAAAAATATGTATATATTCTATGATTGGGATACACTGATATAAGATTTCGTATTTTTTTAAAAGTTGACAATATGTTATTAACTTCTAAATGTATCTTTTTTTTCTTTTCTTTCTTTTTATCTTTTTCTATTGGCTAAAGAAACTTTTGGGCCAGTGATTTGTAACTTGAATATATCTGTAGGTCATTCTAGTAAATAAATACTTCACTTTCTATATATTTTACTTTCTGCCAACCTCTGTGTAAAAATGAGCATCTGTACCTCTATTAAAGGCTCAGATTTTATTCAAAAATGTGTTTAAAACTAGAATAAAATATTTAAGTTTAAACTCGTTTTAATCTCCCTTTTCTTTTTCCTTTTTTTTTCTTTTGTTTTATCTTTCTGTTTTCATTTTTCTTACTATTCATAAATCATTTCTCGATTTGTTCCATCTTACTGGTTTTGTAATTAATAATAGTCTGCTGGCACTGCATTTTATTTTCGATCCCGGCATCTATATCATATTGTCAATGAAATACTGCAATTTCTTTATAAATAAAATAAAACAATTAAAATAACAAATTTATTCAACTAGGTATATTTTAAGGGTTCCTATAGGTATTCTATGTATATTTATTTATATCTTAAGGTTTTTTCGCCTAAAAAAATTAAAAAGATTTTTTTCCCTACTATGAATAATAATTACAGAACGAAATGATTTCATTAACAGACAAAGTGATGATATTTGTTTTAGTAAGTACTGATTAATTTTAAATCAAGGACAATAAAGAAATATGTACTTAAACCCAAGTAAAAAGCGCATTTAATATTTCATAAGATTTATGCATTTTTAGAACCATTAAAACTTATTATCGAAAACGATATTACTTTTGTAATAATAGTAAAATCATCATAAAAATCACAACAGAACGGGTGACTAAGCAAATATTCAAAGTAACTATTTTATGTAGCATAACAGTAATAATAACAGGAGTAAATAAATGTGCTTCACAATAATTTCTACTAATATCAAGAGTAGGGGAGAAATGCTTAGAAACAGAAATATATTTTTTAAAGGATTAAGAAAGGAAACAATAGAAGAATGCATAAAAGCGTTTGTCTAAAAGGAGAAAACTGAATTTTAGCAGATTGACTAATGGACCAGAAAAGTGTTTTAAGACATCGTTAAATTCGTAGTGCAATGCATTCCTTAAAGAAAAATGTAATTATATATAAAGCAACCAAAAAATGCTTTTATCTTTTTAAGTATACTTTTCAGGGAGTTTTTAAAAACTTTGCTTGTACTTTTTCGCAAAAAAAAGAAAAGAAAAAGAAAACAACATTTAATTTTTTAAAAATTTCGTATTTTTATCCATTTTTTTAATGTTGGATAAAAATAAAATATTTGAAACACAGGTTTTGATTTTGTTTATTTAACATGAGTATTCCAAAGACATCGAATGAAATTTAATTGTTTTCAAGTATTGCCGCTGAATGAGAAAGCAAAACTTTCTTGACATTTTTGAACAGAAATAACGTCAAATCAAAAATAATATTCTTGGAAAAAAAAGATCCTTTGAAGAAAAAGTTTAAATAGCTTGAAAACAAAGCGCATTCATTTAATACTAGGGGCATTAATGAGCTCGATTAGGAAGAAGAAAAGAAATAATAATGTTTGGAGTAAACAATGTGCACTGTGGAAGTTAGGAATTTTCAGCTGTAATAATTTTACAATATCATTTATTCAAACCATTCTCTTTAGAGTTAAATCTCCAACACGTAAGTGATTTTAATTGATAATACAACTCACAAGAAGTTATTTATATCAAACTAATTTATATTGATGAAAAGAAATATGAAATATATAAAATTATGAAATAACTTAATAACATTTTAGTGTGAAACCTTTCAGATTAAAAAAAAAAAACCTTTCAAATTTCAAAAAGAACCTAGATACTAGGTTCTTTTTTCTCCTTCTTTTATGATGTTATGACGCAATAAAACTTTATAAGCTTTTGGTTCAAAGAAAAACTCGAACACACTACATAAGTATACATTAATTTTAACACAAAGAAAAAATACTAATAAAAATATTTAGAGAACTTTTCCCTGTTATTTTTTAAATTAAAAACACAAATATTCCAAATGTTGCTGTGCAATGAGATAAGTACTTAAGAATGACCCATCTACGAATATATAACATAATAAGTATTGAGTATCTAAATAGTTTAAAAGGGTCCGCTATTTGTAAAACTCTGCAATGATTTTTATAGCAAACAATGTTTAACTTATAAATCCAGCACTGCAAAAATAAAAATTACCGTATCTGTCATGTTGAACTCTGATAGTTGCTTTTAGAAACAAGGCAACTTTTAAAAATGTTATATGCATGCATGGAAATGCTTGCAGCTAACTCATTAATTCAAACAAGGAAATTATTTTCAGGGAAAAATGGATCACTTTCAAAGATATTCTGACGGTAAATAGAAAACCATCCGAAATTAAACATCATTTTTTAGAAGGAACATCACTTGTCGAAATGGAATTCACCATTTCTGTATAGTTTTTGTTTTATTTATTGGCTAGATTTACATCAAGTGAAATGTTAACATCAGAGAATATTATCAAATGCAAATAGTTAAGTAAGTTTTTGTCAATAAAAGTGGAACACATTCCTCAAACTCACATTCATTTAGAAACCCAGTTTTGCGTATCTACTACTAATATTGACGTAAAAGCTTCTCGCGGCTACTACTAAAAGTGTTTAGACTTTTTTTATTTTCAAAAATACTATGCAGAAATATAAAGTAGATGATTTGGAAAAGTGAAACTCTTAAAATAGAATCGAAATATTGACTTTTATGAAATTTGCCCACCTTTGAAGATTGAATAAAATGGAAACTGGATATTGAAGGCATAATATACCAAGAAAAGAAAAATTGCATGGAAATAATCCAGCGAAATGTTGCATTTTGTAAAGCGAAAATTCAAATTTCCTGCCACGAAAACTTTTTGAAAGCGTTCATGGTTATCACACCTATTCGGAAGAGGTTTGATGTTTTAAGTACAGTCATTCAAGGTAGCTTTTAGCCAGTTTCTGTTTTAAACAGCTCCACTTGTATTTTAATAGATTCATTGTATTTATGCAATGGTATAAAATGGGGTAAAACTCAGTTATCCAAAATTAAGAAATAATATTTGCGAAATTTATTTAAAGTGAATTATCAACCTGATTCAAAGTTATCCTGTCATCTATAGTAATTTTGAGCCACACCAGAAATATTATGCAAAAAACAAAAGTTAATTAAAATAGTGTAGCTTTATTGAATAAATTAAAATCTCGAAATATTTCAAGACTTGCGCTTTGTACTTCACACTTTTACAGGCTTTTTCACTTACAATATTCCATAGAATATTACAATATTGAAGGAAATATTTCAACAACTGTTTAAAAATAACTTTTAAAGTAATTTTAAAATTAATGAATGATACAATTAGCTCCCCAAGTAGCACACTTCGTTTTTTAAAGGTTGTAAAATGGTTATTAACGCTGTGACAACGGATTAAAAACGTTTATAAAACATTTAAACGTTTTTTGTGCTACCTGGGTTCCCCATCCTTTTTTTCTTTATTTTCCTATTTTTTTTATAAAGAGTAGAGAACTTTTCCGCTACTGGAGAATTTCACTAAAGGGTTCGTTTTTTTCTGAAACATATAACCTACAATCATTGATTTTCCTTTAGAGTTCCAATTTTCTTACAATTTAATCATCATCCATTTACACAATCCCATTTCGCCTTACCATTGTGTAAGGAAATCCCTGGTTCGTGTTGAAACGTATAAGAAGGAATTTAATGCTACAAAACATGCAAAGGGGAAATCAGGACCGAAACGAAATCGTGAAATATCTTTCTGAACATTTATGTTTTTCTTAGTTTGGTGCTATTTTCTATAAAAGTAAGCAAAAGTGATGTTGTTTACTTTGTTTTAAGTCATAGATTTAAAACACTTTAAAGGGTATAATAGAAACTGAAAAACTACTTTTGGTGTAACCAATAACACAAAAATTAGAATCTTTACATGCGATGAAATATTTATTCTTCAATTGAAACATTAGTATTTGATTGAATTTTCGATAACTGAAGTCTTGATTTTGGCTTGAGCTATTTTTGGAATCTGAAACAGATATGTTTTATTTCATTTGCGATGTTTATACTAAGTAATTGTAGTAATATTTAATCTGCTTTTGAAATCTATCAGCTTTTATACACTGCTCGACATTGAAAATGCAACACCAAGAAGGAGTAGTCAGAAATTAATGCAAATTTTACCGTAGACGCACGTCACTGAGTTATGCAAATAATATGAAATGCGCAGCTCTCCGACGCACGTGAAGTAAGATATAAGAGAATGAAGTTGAAAAGTGGGCTATGTTCATGTTGGTTTTTCTGCCAGACTAATTATCGGAGAAATTTGGTTTTTGTCTCGAAGGATACATGTGATAGGAGGAAATGCCACGCCGTCCTCAACGAAGATACTTCCAGCATATAGACGACTTTACAAGGGGTATGGGGATCGGACTGAGAAGGGGAGGTTGGTCCATACGTCAAATTGCAGCTGATGCCCACATGGATGCAAGCACTGTGCATCGGCTGTGTCGGAGATGGTTGGAAAGAGGAAATGTAGCCACATTGACGGGTGCAGGTGCAGCCGGAGTGACGTCAGACCGCTTGGATCGACGGATTCACCGACAAGCTGTGGCGGACCCGCAAATCACTTGTACGTCGATTCTGCAGCACGTGCAAGGTACCCTGGATGTTCCTGTGTCGACCAGAACCATTTCCCGTCGACTGGTTGCACGTGGCCGTCAATCACGGCGCCCGCTAAGAAGACTGCCATTGACCTCACAGCACAGACTCCAACGTTTGATATGGTGCCGGACCAGAGCGACGTGGATGGCAGAATGGCAAACTGTAGTGTTCTCAGATGAATCCCGCTTCTGTTTGTCCAGCGATAGTCATTGCATACGTGTGTGGCGTCGACGTGGAGAAAGATCGAATCCGGTAGTAACGCCCCACAGCGTGACAACGTGGCATAATGGTTTGGGGCGCTATTGCATACAATTCCGTATCACCTCTAGTTCGTATTCGGGGCACTATGACGGCCCAACGATATGTAGATAATGTACTGCGGCCGGTGGCAATCCCCTACCTTCAGGGTCTGCCAAATGCAATTTTTCAACAGGATAACGCCCGGCCTCACAGTGCTCGAATCAGCCAACATGCTCTACGAGGTGTACAGATGCTTTCCTGGCCACCATACTCTCCTGACTTGTCACCAATCGAACATGTGTGAGACGTGATTGGACGCCGTTTGCAGAACCTGCCACTGCTTCGTTCAGAGGACGAACTGTGGCAAATGGTTGAAAGGGAATGGAGTACCATCCCTCAGGACACCATCCGCAGGCTTATTGACTCCATGCTTAGACGTGTTTCTTCGTGCATCGCTGTCCGCGGTGGTCCTACTTCTTCCTGAGCCGACGACGTCCTCGCTCTAAATTTTGCTTATTTATTTTGAAATAAATATCACTTATTGTTCCATGCTGTCTCTGTCTTCTTACCAAATTTCATCAATTTCTGACCACTCCTTCTTGGTGTTGCATTTTCAATGTCGAGCAGTGTAAATCGTAAAAGTGTCTCTGCCTTATTAAAACTTAGTTTGCTCTTAAGTTTTACAGTGGTGCTCTTAAAAAATTGCATTTTTATGAAATTTTGATTAAAAAAATCGAAACGTGTTAGCTGCAAATTTTGAAATCCAATCCAATCAATATTAGTTTAAAGCAATAAACTAGATATGCAGTAGAGCCCCGATACACCATTCTTCGGTATACCGCGGAATTGGGTAATAAAGCGGGCGCCATTATGTCCAGCAGTATTTCAAGAAATATAAAGACCGCATTTTGTGTTCGAAGTCTCTGCCTCCTCACTCGTCTAGCCATTTTTGTACCATATATCCTTTTTATTGTGTCTACGTTTTATTTATCTCCCTAAAAAGCTCTTCTAAAAAGATACTACTAGCTTTCCATCAATATGAATTCAAATTATGTTCCGAATATAATTACTCTCTTTTTCTGCCTATACATTTTTACATAAAGATATTTTATTGAAATGGTCTTTGCGAATAACGTGAGATGTGGTTTCTGTAACGTTTGGTTGAATCTTTAATTTAAAAATGTTTATATTGCACTGTGTTTTATTAATGTTGCTAAATTAAATTTGCCAAAAAAAATTGATTAACCCATTAATGCCTAGCGTCCCTTTTTAGGGACAGTCCAAAAAAGGGTCTGAATTTCTCCAAAATAAACATTTCAACCAAAAAACAGTGTTCAATTAGTACCTTGGTATTGTTTCAATTCGTTATTAACAGATTGCAACACATAACCATTGTAAAGTGTGTTCTGTAGCAGTTTTAATATGATCTTTATCAAAAATGACATCGTTCACAATCTCAAGAAAAAAAGCTAAGTTTTCAAAATTATTCTCAGCTTCCCAGTTTATGTTAATTGCTGATTTTATTTCTTTTTATAAAATGTCTTTTTAAATATTATATCGTAAGCAGAAAAAAAAATTTAGTAAAAAAAGTATGTACCCTCTGGGGTCTTATCGTAACTATTAAGGGGCGATTTTTCTTTCCTTAATAAAACAATTGTTTGTTACATATTTTTTTTTATTATTTTTCCTTTACATTAAACACTGTCTGTAACCAATATACAAAATACCTTTAGAAAAAAAATGTCAGGCATTAATGGGTTAACCACGATCATATTGTAACGCAGGTGCAAACTGGGTCCCCTATTCCCAGCGATACAACGGAATTCTATCATAATTTCGTGTACTTAGTTGGGACGTAAACCTCTTTTTCCAATGAATTTTAACAATTATTTCAATAACTATTTAGATGTTAGTTGAACAATTTGAGTACATGCATTAGTATGGGAAATTTACAACTTCAAAAAATATCCTACTGCCGGCAAAGAACATAAAATGGCCAACGATGCAGATATCATATTCAACAAATTGAATCTATTTTCTCGGGAACTATTTAATGAAGCAGTAAATGGGCTTCGATTTCCTGCTCTATTCAGTTCAAAAGAGGCCCTGTATTTTTTATTTGATCGTATCGCGAAAAGACAAAAATGTACATTCACTGAACTTTAAACTTCTATGGAAATTTGCTGGAAACTGCGGAGAGAAATAAAATAAGTCGGTCTCTTTCTGTAATTTTAAATTCGATTCGATTATCGAACATTGATAAATGATTCAGAAAGAACGGAAAAGGACGTTTGGAATTTGAATGCATGGCGTATCCGTTTTCGAAAATTCATTTTACGATTTTTCTTGTGCTTTTCCGCTCTTTAAACTCGTCATATTTTACTAGAGTGGAAAAAAACAAATTTATATTTCAGTACTTCATCTATGATCTTTTATTACTTATCTTTTAAATACATTTGATCATGCTTTTTCTATTTGTTTTCCTTTCTTTTCCTTTCTTTCTTTTTTTTCTTTATTTATTCTTCAAAGAAAAAAACAGGTTTTATGGGGGAAAAAATGTACTGCAATTTGAAAGCTATTGCTTTGAAAGTTTAAAGCTTTATGTAAAGCGCAACACGAGGGAGAAAGTTTTGACTTTTTGTGAAAAACCTATTCAAAATTTTATTTAGTTAAAACTCAAATTAATCTTAGGTATAGAAACACACCGCTTAGTGTGCGATCTTTTAGTCAGAAAAAATTCTTTACAAGTTTAATGCAGCTAAACCGTGAATTAAAATTCTATGTCAGATAGTTCTTTAGCTGAGAAAAGTTGCACTTTATATTTTTTAAAAATGTACGTATTTTTAAAAATAAATTAGTGCTAAATTTTGTGTGCAGCAACATGCAACATATAAAAGCTGTCTTGATAATAAGACTTATAGGTTTAACTTGACTGAAACATAAATTAAGTTCAAACAATTCGAAGCTGGAAAATATTTATGCACAAGTAAAACTTCATTATTTAGTTTAAAACAACTATTAAGTATTTTTTCTTCTTCTTCCTTCTTTCTAACGCCAATGTAACCAAACGATTGCTATATTTTTTTTATTCTAAAATAGTGAACTAACTGGCTCAGCCAAAATGTATCTGAACAGAAGAGAAAGTATCATTACAATCCTTAAATGTATATCAAGAACCAAATTAGGACTAGGAATATAGGTAAACACAAAGAGATCTAGGGAGAAGTGTTGACTACCCAAACCTTTCACTTTGTTACCCATGTGGGAGTTAGATTTCAAATTATAATCGAAGATAAATTCTTTGATTTTCTCTAAAAGAAAAACTATAGTTATTTACTAAAATTTATGAAAATTGATAAATACAAATTAATTTTACTCTTCTATTTTTTAGAAGAATATTTCCTCTGTTATTAGACCTTGCACTTTAACAAATATGAATAATTAATAAAGATTTTTTTTTCAAAAGCCGTTCTAAAGTACAACCACAGATTTTTTTTTCAAACTACAAATCTTGATGAATCCAACATTATTTCATTCACTAGGGAATTACATCAAATCAATCATTAGGATTCACAAAGCTAATCGGTTATTCGGCTCGGCTATTTTTAATTTGCGAATTAACAATTTAAAATATTTTAATCTTGTTGCTGAAGGTCAACGGTTATCAGTCTAATCTCCGCAATAATTGCAAGTTAAATTAAAAGTTAAAACTCAATGAATTATTCATTTATTCTAAAAAATATCATTCATTATTAAACTCCACTTTTTGAAGTGACAAATGAAGATGTATGGCTTCTTTAACTAGAAAAATAATCTCTTTTGGCACTCAATTTATCACAAATTACTATTGAAGACAAATTGGTTTCTTATTGAGTATGGGAAAACGATCTCATCGGCTATTAGACTAAGCTTCCCTTAAATTTAAAATAAATACGTGTTCTGCATTCACTTGAAACAGATAGACTCTAAAAGCTTTTAATATTAAGGGAAACTGCTTAACTCTTTCAAGGCTGGTGGTACAAAATATGTGCCACACACTGTAAAAAATTAATACTTTTACAGTATAATACAGCTAATTTATAGTAATAAACTGAAAAAATTGCTAATTTTACAGTAATAAATAGTAAATTTCTACTTTTACAGTACTAAACGGTAAAATTGCTAATTTTACAGTAATAAACTGTAAAAAAGTCTAATTTTAATTTATTACCGTGCATTTTACAGTTTTAAACTGGGACCTCTGCTGCCAGTATTTAGTGTGTTTTTACAGTATACTACAGCTAAATTTTGCGGCAATAAACCGTAAAATTTCTAACTTTACAGTAAGAAACTAAAATTGTTAGTTTTACAGTTTATCATTGTGCATTTTACAGTTTTAAATTGGAACCTCGGCTGCCAGTATTATACTGTAAAAACAAGAGTTAGTTTTTTGCAGTGCATTTTCCATGACTGCAGTGGCTTGATGGATTATTTTTTAAATTAAAATTAAAAAAAAACCCCATACATTTGAGCAAAACGATTTTAAACATGTATCTAATAACGCATTACTAACCAATAAATTTTTTTTTCCTTCTGAAAAAATAAACAAAACATTGTATTAATAAGGTAATTTTTTGTCAAATTCTGTACCTGAAAGAGTGAACCAAAGTCATCTTACAAGGCATATTTTTCTACATTCACAATTTCAAATACTTAAACCGTAAACCTTAATATGTTTACTATTTCAGTAGCTTATACTAAACACTCATGACAACTTGGCACTTTCCATTTTCCGCTGAAAAACGAAATCAATCGCTCTGGTTCAAATAATTCAAGCATTTAAAAAAAAAAAAAAAAACGTTTTGAAAATTTCCGAAAACTCTCCTTTCTTCCCGACGCAAATAGTTTAGCTATTGGTTTAAACCCACTGTTAAAGTTCTATTTTCAGTGAAACATGAATTTTTCAAGAGCAACTCTTCTTAAAATTGTAATCTTCCCATTCAGTATAAATTTTCTGCCGAAAGTCATGAATATTTCATGAACAATGCTGCCATTCAGCTATTGATTTGCGTGCAAAACCTAGAGTTGTGGTCAGCCATTTCGCCCGGTCATCTGTTGAATAACGATTCGCGTACAGACACCTCCTGTTATTTATTGTTATTCGTAGACGCAGAATGCATGCTTATTTCTTTACATGGCCCTCGAATCAAAACTCAGGAATTTTCAATATGTTTCATTTGTGAATATGTAACGGAAAATATTAAACACCGTGTTTTAAAAAGACGATAACGGTGCACTGTAAAAAGTAGATGTTGCTTTTACACTATTATACAGCTAATTTTATAGTAAAGAATTGTAAAAACTGCTAATTTTGCAGTAATAAATTATAAAATTACTAGTTTTACACTAATAAATTTTAAAACTGCTGCTTTGCAGTAATAAAATGTAAAATTGCTAATCACATAGTTTATGCCTGTGTATTTTACAGTTTTAAACTGGAACCTCTGTTGCCGGCATTATACTGTTTTTTTTTTTTTTACAGAATAATGCAGCTAATCTTCTGGTAATGAGCTGTAAAATTGTGGTAATAAACTGTAAAATTGCCGCTTTACAGTAATAAACTGTAAAATTGCTAGTTTTAAATTGGAACCTCTGTTGCCAGTATCATACTGTAAAACAACGGTTTGTTTTTTGCAGTGGGATTATCATAACGTGGAATATGCATGCTTAATTAGTGAAAGAAATTTCAACTGCTGAAATAACTGTTGCATCTCTTACTTTAATTTTAAATTTCAATGAAATGTTGTATGCGAGTTTAAAAACTTGATTTGTTTATTTATTTATTTTCAATTATTATTATTTTTTAAGTTTTTAATTGGTCTTATTAGTTTATTTGCAACTTCAACGAACTATAGGGGGCTCTGCGGCCACTGATGAGAGGTAAAACAAACGCCGCCATTTTGTTTTTATGTCTTCTGTGCCAAATGAATTAGTGATATTTGTTCGTATGTATAATTTCTTTACTCTGCAGTCTTTTGAAATAAAGTATCAATTATAAATACCTATGTTTTGACCAAAAAAAAAACATGTTTTGGCACCAAAAACATACACGTGGAACTCACTGTTTTACCTCTGGAAGGAATTTTGTAAATCCCGCAAGGTGGCGTATTCGAGCTTAGGAGTTGGCAATACTTTAATGGTTTCGCTTAACTATTTGGCAGACATTTTAGTCACTTTAATGTAATTTTTAGAATTTAACATTAAATTTAAAATTTCAGCCATGTTGATTCTGGCAATGTACATCAGAAAATAAACTTCTGTTTTTACAGTATAATATTGGCAGCAGAGTTTCCACTTTAAAACTGTAAAATTCACAGTAATAAAGTAAAACTTTAGCAAAATTTACAGTTTATTACCATAAAATTAGAAACTTTACAGTTTATTAATGTGTATTTTACAGTTTTAAACTAGAACCTTAGCTGTACCTGAATTATACTGTAAAAACTAAGTTTATTTTTCGTAGTGTATTTAAGACACAAATGAGTCCTGTGTTTTGACTAGTTGAGGAAAAAAAATTAAACCGTGCCAACCGATCCTCGCATGGAGATGACATTCAAAAATCTACAGTTCGTTTTCATTGCTTTCTTAATAGAGCAAAATATTAGGTAATTCATACACCACATTAAACGAGGTTGACATTGGATGCCCACACGTGACGCATACAACTAATTAAATTTTTAAATAACAAATTTATTAAACAAAAATTTAACTGTGTCATGAGCATCTGTGCATCAAATGCAAAGATTAAAGATGGGTTTACTCTTATTCAGTTAAAATATAAAAAGCTACAGCAAAATGTTGGTACAAATTTTGAGTCTGATAGTTCTGCACTTGACGGTGGAATGGCCCCAACGGGCAATTTCTAGGAAAATTAAGAATCTAAAATCATTCCATAAGAAAGTCTAGACGTAACATGCCTACTATGTGTTCTAAAATGATACAGCTTGATTTAAGTTTAATCCTACGGAATTACTAATAATAATTGAACTTAGATGGCAATTAGCTGAAAAATATTTAATCACCAATACAACATTATTTCACAGCATGTAATCGTTTCCCATAATATTATTTCGTAAGTTTTCTCTTTAACCCTTGATGTCCCAACGGAACTCATAAGTCCCGCTTATATTAATTTAGGTTGTTAATCCTAAATGGCTGGAGACATGCTGAAGCTTATAAGTACCACTCCTTGTACTTTGCTGAGAAGCCGACTGATGGTACCTGCGGTTGGAAACTGTTTTCTTAGGAGCGCTAAGTCGTAGGAGGCATAGACCCTACTGATTTTCAAAATTTTTATACTCGGTATATCTGTTGTTCGATGTATTTTCAACTAAAAAAACAAAAAAATGTATAACAATTCATTGCTAAATCAATTTGGAACATAAAGAATTAAGAAATGCTTATAAAATCCAAGGAAAAAATTTATTTCTTGTCAAACATCTTCTTTCAGTTTACAAATTCAACGACACATCTACTCTTACAACTGGACATTAATTAATTTTGTGCGTAGCAAAGATACCTTTTATTTCTTACACTAGCTTTAGTAAAGTTTTTCAGAAACATGAAAAAATGTGTTTGAAATAGAAAGCTAATTAGAAATGAATCTAGGGGAAGACCGCCTATATTGGACCACTGCTTAAATTAGACTTAGGGCTTAAAATCAAGTACAGAGATCTATGCTACACTTTAACGGTAGATACATAAAGTTTTAGGAATAAAATCAATGTGTATGAAGTTTCACCAGTCTTCGAACTGCGTAGCGTGAGTTACGGCATGATTTATGTTGGAAACGTGTAAAATCTTATTTTTCGGACTTGTACCTAGTAAGATAGTACTAAAACTTGTGGGCCGAGGTAAACTACTGTTATAGCATGATAATCTGTGTTTAATAAGGATCACATCTATGTATTTACATGCTCGATTGTAATAATTTTTGACAGAGACATAAGCTGAAGAATAAAAAATGGCATGTTTTCCTTTTTTGGACCGAAAAAATTTTCCTATATTGGACCGGTGGTCCAATTTTAGAATATGATTTTAAGCAAGACTTTTTATTAATTGTAACATTAAATAAGTGACTCATCTGATTTAATAGCGTAGTTAAGATTATTTTAAGCATACTTTAACACCTATTCACGATATTCATTTTTTTATCAAGCATATTTTCTAGAAGCTGCAAATTCTTGAAGTATTTGTTTTTTTTTTTTTTTTTTCTCTTTTTCCATTAAGTTGCAGTTTCAGGTTGTTAAACATAGTTATTCATTTAAATAAAATTAGTGCTGGTTTACCAAGGAAAAAAATGAAATTCTTCGATTTGTTCGAAAAGATTTTAAAAAGAAGCAATTAATATGCTACTAAAATGTTCAATGTAGATGAAACCGGTCTTTTCACAGTCCAAACCCCCCAAAAATATAATGACGTATAAAGGTAAACACTAGTTTGGAGCAGTAATGTGTGGTGAACGTGTTAGAAACACACTTGCTATTTGCTGCATGAGTGCAACAGAATTGCTACACCCGCCCCCCCCCCTCCCCATGCTTATTTTCAAAAGATTACGTTCCATGTATGTGATTATCGTAAAAACACCCCCTGGTGAGCAATATGATTGTTCAAAAAAAAAAGGTTGGATCACAAACGATCACTCACACAATTGATACAATATTTCATCAAAACCGTTAAACCAAGAGCATAGATGCAATAAACTTGGTTAACGAGAGGGATATAATAATGCTTTATCCTTAAGCACACCATGCAAGATGTTCTTTTTTCAGCCTCAGTCTACATATTTTAATCGAGCGTGTGATACATGGATGCAAGAATGAGATCTTGCAGCAATCAATGAGATCCATTACCCAATATCGAATAGAAGAAATATTTGGTAACTCTTATGGGTAAACCTCAATCAAGGCCATGGCAAATGCTGTGAGTTGATTCTAAAGAATATGAGTTTGGCCTGTTATTCGACATGTGTTTAGCGACATTGACTTGGCTGGAGGACTGTTGTACACCATGTACAAGAAGTAGCTACGACTTAAATTAGTTCAAGCTCTGCATAATCAGCGGATAGTTCTCATCAAAGCGCAACTTCAACTATGATTTTGTAAAGGCAAGGTTCACATATCAATTTACCTAAAAAATAGAAATAACAAAAAGGAAGGTTATCTCAGAAATCATTCTAATGCCGTATGAAAGAAGCATAGAGCAGAAAAGGTCATACAAGAATAAGCAAGAAACTGCACAAAACAATTGTTATTGCAATATTTGTCATACAGATGAAGCGCAAAACATGATTAAATGAATGAAATGCCATAGGTGAGTGTATCAACACTGCCTAAATGAGACCGAAGCAAAAGAAATTCTACTGCAAATCCTGGAAAAAAGATGTATAGTTCAAATATAAATTATTCTATGATTTCCTGGTACGGTCCAATTTAGGAAGCGTATGGTTCAATATAGGCGCATATATTCCTAAATTGGACTTTTGCAACTTTTTGTAAGATATTTTTTTTTAAATAATTTCCATATTTTTAGAAAATATAAGCTCCTAGGGCGGTTCCTGATTAAATTTAGCTTACGATGACATATTTGGTATTTTTGTTTTGCTACACATTGAGCGACACAGGCCTCCTGTTCTTAGGGGGTCCAATATAGGCGGTCTTCCCCTACATCGATTTCAACGTAAAATTCAAAATCAAGATATTCTTAAAAGGAAAATATTTTAATTCAACATGAAATTTTGATACATACAAATGCAATTAAAAACTTAGCTTTCAAAGTAGCTCTGCAATGTTTGCTATTTAACTAATCTGACAAATTATGGCTAATTTAGAAGGAAAACAAATAAACTTTTCAATCGCATTTCAAATGTCTTCATATAATTTTACACCACAATAAAAAAATATATATATTTTGTAGTAGCAAATGATTTATGCCACAATCACGTTTATTTCAGAAAATGTTACAAATGCTACATTCATTTATATTTTAACAAATAACTCTTTCCATAAAAGAAAAAAAACTTCCACCAATCCGAAAGATTAGGGCAGAGTTAAAGAGTAAATTTTAAGAAGACTTCAAAAGCACCAAATGACATTTCGGGGGAAATTTTAAATTTCGTCAATGAAGATACGGCTCTCTTAGAAGTTTAACGAAGTGGAAAAGGGTATAAAAATTTGAAAAGGAGTTCGTTAGCTTCCTCTAGTTTTTATTTTACTGTTTCTCTCAAAAAAGCTAATACTTGAAGAAATGACAGAGAAAAATCGTTAAAAAGGAAAAAGTGCTCATGATTACAAAGCCACAAGGCATGCCGCAAAATTCGATTTGATTTTTAGACATCAAAGAAAGGATGAACTAGAATTAAATTGATTTTTTTTTCAAATTGCTTTAAATAAATGTTCTGGAAGTCCTTATTTTATCTTTGAGTAGAGTACTTTGAAATTGAAACTGAAATTTAGTTTTATTTCTCCGAAAACTTCTTTTTCCTTTGTGTATGGAAAAATAATTAGGTAAATGAATTTTAAAAATGGATTTTTATTGTGTGAAAATCTTGTTAAACGTTAATTAGAGGAGTTGAGAAATAGCTAAAAGTACCTAATTTACAATGTACCCATGGAAACTTAATTTGCGCATAGTTTTTTTATTGTTAAAGGGACATACTACAATGTTTAATAAAGTCTGAGGCTAGATACGATAAATAATTCTGAAAAAATGAAATATATCAGTTTTGTGTCATATTTTCGAAATTTCTAGCTATTTGGTAAATATCTAGTAGCTAGTTAGTGCTCGTGTAGTGAACGCTAAGTAGGTGTTGATTTAAAGTTAGATTAACTAATATAGTACAGTGGATTCCCGATTATCCACGATCGGATTATTCACGGTTCGGACTGTCCCCGGGTCTTTCACTCTTTTACTTTCTTTTTTTACGGTAATGATTTAGAAAATGCTGAAAAAAAATCACGTTCGTTATTGGCCCTATCAGCTATAAATGACGTTTTAAAAAATTGAACAGATATATTTACTGCTATAATTGAAATAGATGTGTTGTGTTCTTGACTTTTTTTTAGCTATTGTATATACAAGTATTGTTTTTTACCTCATTTTTAGATTATCCGCGGTTACCATACCACCCTAATCCGCGGATAATTGGGAGCTTACAGGGTCATTCCATAGAAATGTCAACCTCAGCAGAAGAAAAAAAAATACTGAAGTGAAAAAAGTATCAAAAAATAAATAAATCAATCAATCAATATAAATAATACAGCATAAGTAGTTTAAAAAAATGAAAAAGTATTGTAATTACTACTAAGATCAGCCATAATAAATAGTTTGTAGTGTGTTTACTGCTTGTTTGTCGATGGTTACGTTAGTCACGTTACGTTAGTCACACTCCATCTTGAGTAAAAGTGACACTTAAGACTAAAAAAATTAAGATTTAATAAATGTGTTTTATGTTTTTAAAAGTCAACTTTACACATTTTTCAGATATATCATTCAATTTTTAACACTTGCCTAACTTTAAGAAATTTTTGCCTCACAACATGAGCATTAATTTTCAGGCTCGCAAAAATGTTACGTCAGTTGCGCCGTTCTTTTGGTTGAAAAAATATCTACTATCAGCAATTTTGTGTTAAATTAGATATTAGATACCATGTACATTGTAAATCCACCAGCATAACTAAAAATTATTTTTTATTCTTTAAGTTACACGTAAAAACAGTTACAAAATCAGCTCTGAATGTTACGTTAGCCACTAAGGAATGACCCTACAACTATACTAAAACTCGTCACGGGAAAATAGTTCATTAAAATGAGATGGCGTGATAGTCGATTTTTCACCTTCCTTCATCATTTTGAGAAGAAGTCAGTAAAATGCAGGGAAAACCTCGGGAAGAATGAGACAGCTGCAATTATATGCCGAAGTAAAATGCATAAAATATGTTTTGCTTGCCCAGTGGATGCACAAGCAATGCTGCATCTTTTGGAAAAGCTATAAATACCATTTTAAATTTTATTGTGACGGCTAAATACAGCTGACCCATTCCTCCCGTACTGTGATGCATTGGGTTACTGAGAGCGATATCTCAAAGACGGCCAATAAGTACGTATATAAATGCGCGTAGTAAACTTTTTCAACAACAAGATCAAGTGGGGACAAAATTAAAATCAAATTCGTATGAAATTAAAACTTTGAAGAACACCTCAGTTAAATATGTAGTTTGAAACATTTTCTGTTGTCCTTGTATCTTCCGGCGGAAACGAGTCGAACCTTACATTTTCCTCTCTTGAATGTTAGGACATACATATTTTGCAAAAAATAAAGAAATGAATAAATAAAATAAAAATCCATGAAAATGTTTTTTTACACAAAACTTCATGAGTTATTGATATTTTTCTTTTTTTTCCATGTGCAATTACAAGTAAATAATGGCATTTACAATTTTTATTATCAGTTCATACGAAAAAAATGACTCAGATTAATATCGTTAACACGTAGATGGTTCATGGGCAAAGCCCTTGAATTTATATTTTTCGCCAGAAAACCCTTTTTTAACTGTCAACTGGACTATGAGTCTCTCCGGGTGACTCCTTGAGCGTTGAGTTCATCACACTAATATTAATTCATATCACTTAAGCGCTCTTAATACGTAATCTATTTTAAGAATATCGACTAAGTACTTAGTGAAACTTGTCCTTGAATTGAAAAAAAAGAAACTTTTTATTCCAACTAATTTCATCTTGAACTCACAATGCTACTACCGTAGTAATTCATTAAGTAAAAACATTCAATTAGTCAAACATTTTATAATTAACTCATTTGACTGTTAAGTATGAAATAAAGCAGCAACATAGTATCTTAAAAATATTAGTTAAAGGATTGTATCCAGAAACATAACTTATATTTTTAGTGCTGACGGACTCTGAAATAATATTTCGGAGAATTTAAATGCTCGCATTATGTGAACTCAAAGTTTAAACTATTCACACATGAGTACTATCAAATTTTCTTTATAATCCATGAGCTTAAACACATCAACACGTAACAAAATTTGGTTGAACAAGAATTAAATTATTCTTTTCAAAAGAAACCCAACATTGCTTCAACCATACGCTGCTCATCCATAAATTCGATTATACTCTAAAGAAGGATCAAAACGTTTTTTTCCTAAACTTTATTACATTTTCCATTAATATTTAACCCTATATCTACTCACACTCTCAAATTCCTACATCGAATGAGCCACAGATAGAATGCGTAATTTCTCTCGAAACGCTTAATGCTCTTTAACAAATAATTCACTGTTCCACTCTGAGGTTTCATTTTTTGCGGTAACATAATTTCGTATTCTTTGCCCGAAACTCTCTAGCATTAAATTTGGTAATTTTACGGAACGTCTGTTTCTATTACTCTCACTAAATGAAATTTTTAATGCTTGCTGGGTATATGAATTTTTAAAATTCGTAACTGTAACTGTTAGGTTATTTAATTACATTCAAAGCCACTGCATTGCCTGCAAGCACGACTGCGTAAGTATCTTTAAATATAAAATGATTTTTTTTTAATGATTACTCAGCGAAGTTTGAGAAAGTATCAACACTTTACTTAAATCAGGTAGTACTTTTGAATGACTATGCTAAATAATTAAAAGCAATCAACTTAGAAAAATAGAAAGTTTAATAGAAAGGAAGGAAATGTGGAAAATCATGCATGGTTCATTCTAATGCGTAGTGTAAGCAGTAGGTTTTTTTTTTTTTTCATTTGAGGTTATAGTTTTTTTTTTTTTTTTTCGTTTTTTTTTTAAATATATTTTTAAAAACATGAATATAGTACGAAAAACAGTGCTCTTAAAAAAGCTCAAGACTGACGAATGTAAATTAATAAATTGAAATTTTATGGAAGCAATCACAAAATTTTATCTCACTTATCACATTGGATAACTTGTGTTCACTTAATTTTTATAACCTGATTCAGTCACAACAAAGAATTTCAATAATTACACTTACCGAAAAGCATTGTTTCAAATTTGTATGCTATTTTTATTGAATTTTGAATGCAGGGACGTCATTTTAAGTTTTTTCAGGGGGGGGAGCAAAGAGTAAAAACACAATACAATTTCAATAGAGAACAACGAAAACTACGCCCACTTATATGTAAATACATTGATTTCTCAAAGTCACCCCTTGCCCCCCCCCCTAAATGACGGGCCTGTTTGAATGTATTATTTTCATGCACAAGTCGTCTTTGAACGAAAATTAACTTTCTATAAAGATTTTTATTACTAATCTTCCTACTTGAATGAAAGCAAAAATGTTAACATTCATTCACCTTGCAATATTCAAATTGAGCAAAAATACTTTAAAATGTGATGCTTTGCCCTAAAATATGATTGAAATCTTTTTATTTTATTTTATTTATTTATTTATTTTAATATAGTATCATGATTTTTTTTCCGAAGGATAATCTTATCGAAATCAATAAATGACTATTATGCGAAAAACAAAGCGAAAACCCGTTTTTACGATAATTGATATTATTAATAACTACCATTACAATGTTGGTGGCCAGAGATTTCGATAACAACAAATCGATATTCAAGTGTAGCTTCCAAACGATAAATCCAGAATTATTGGAAAACAAAATTAGTAGCGCAATGTTAACAACTTATTTTCTGAAATAAAAACTAGAAAACTGATGCTATTTCCTGCTTTCAGATCAGAAAGAAGCATTGAGATTTCTACAAATTGTGTTAAAGTAAAAAGTACCAAAAGATATGAATTGGTGAAAAAAAAATATAACCATGGCTCAAAGTTATCCTAAATAAATGTTATGTTTTTATTTATAATGTTAATCAAAGATATTCCCTCTGTTCAGAAATATTCGCTACATTTAGGTCGAAAAGTTTCCCTAATTAGTCGCTGCATTAGTTGTTGTTATCAATTGCCAGTTAAGCTGACAATTTGGGGTGCGCTACTTCCCTTTTACAACTGTGGTATAATTTGGTGCGAATTCCGACTTCCATAGTACATGCATGCCACAGAGACCTTTTTATAGGGCATTCAACCACAGCACAACAATATATTCAAGCAAAGAAGGGACAAGGACAGGAGAGAAAAAGTACATCCATGCCGGAGCCGGTATTCGAACCCGAGACCCCTCCATCCCGGTCATTTTCTTCTGAACGCAAGACAACGTAGTCGGCTGTTCATTAGCAGAATTTTGTACTGAATAGTGAGACTGATGGTTTTATAAATATCTATACAAGCTAAAAATGTACAATAATGCACTCATATGTTTTCTGCATTCAGTAAATCATCACAAAAAAAAAAAGAACACGAAACAAAGCCGTGAAAATCCCACGGATAATCCGACTGCCGATATTTGGGAGTTTACTCTATTCCTCTAATTTCTAAAATAACAAATAAAATCCTTTTATTTCAAATTTCGCTCTACCTTCTCCTCTAATAATGTCCATCCATAGATCAGATTTTATTCCTTTGTTTTTACTTTCGATGCATCAGAGTACTTACAAGTACAAAAAGTGAAAGTGCCGAATTTTCAGCGACGCCGAATGCATTTTTCACCGCAGTCATGCCTCGGAATAACGATCAGCCAATCGGAAACGGATTCCCCACCAGGATTCATGAATGCTACATGAGAAGCAGCGGAAAAATGCACTATGGCTCCCAAGTTGCCTCCCGCAGCTTTAATAAAACCTGCGGTCAGTTCGTGTCACCTGTTTGAATTCCCAAGTAGGCTTGAATCTTAGACGGATTTTTCATTTTGCTATAGAATACTTTTATTTTGGGGGAAAGCTTTGCGTGTTTTTTATTTTTTACTTTCAAGAAGGAAGTTAGAAAAAAAATAATAATTTCAATGTTGACATCTTGAATTCAAATTATACTGTCTGATTTTCTTAGGTAAAACCTTCCGCGTATTTACGCATGCGTCAGGTCTCTGGTCTTACCAAAATAAGTGTAGTAACTAAGAAAACAATAAGGAGAAGAATAATAAGAAGCATTTTGAGCCGTATCAAACACAAAGTACAGAGTGTTTCATATTGAATGGGATAAAAAGAGAACACGATTGTGAACGTTGTAACATAGATATATTCAGAAAATTCAAATTCATCTGAAAACTACATTTTTTCAAGTTTCTACTGGTGCTCAATATGTGCCACTCCGGTGACATGACAAATGTCTACACGGTAATCAAGTTCTAGCCATACTTGTGATAGCATATCCCTTGTGATGGAGTTCAACACCGCAGTTATTCGCTGCTTCAGTTCCTCTAGGTCTGAGGAAGTGGAGGCACAAACACCTAGTCTTTAACAAAACCCCAGAGAAATAAATCAGAAGGCGTTAGATCTGAGGATCTTCCCGGCCAATGAAGAAATGTTAAATCATTTTTCCCAGATCGGCCAATTCAGCGATGGGGTATATGTTCATTCAGGAACTCCCGTACGTTTTTATTCCAATGTGGGTCAGCACCATCTTGCTGCAAAAGGAAATCAGAAACAGCTTCCTCAGCTGGGAGAGCAACCACTCAGAGAGGCAACGATGTAACGTCCCCATCTCTTGGTAAACGTCCCCAAAAATTGTTGTACGAAAACGCATTACGCTTTATCCTGCACGGACGACATTTTGTTTAACAACGCCTCTAGCGCCATGTTCGTCATTCGATGATTTTTAACTGTTATCAAATAAAACTTGTGTAATTGTAGTTGCAGAATTAAATTGTTTTGGCTGAATAAATCTATTAGGTCAGTCACACTGCTCTATCATTTTTGTCCCATTCAATATGAAACACCCTGTAGGACGATACTATTTTCAAATACATAGTTTAGTTGAATACGTCAAAAATATAGCTAATGCAAGTTTTAAATTGAAAACTTCGGAATGTTCCAACCCACAACCCATCACCCCTTTTTTAAGTGGAATGGTTCGCGAGTGCTAAGCGCGGTTTTCAAGGACAGATAGCATGTGTCGATGTATGTTGGCATGTATGTGTGTGTGTGTAGGACATGGACATAATTTATGATCTCGAAAAAAAAAAACCTTCAACTATTTGAAAAAGCTGCCAGAGATTTTTTAACGTCCCTATGAGCTTATTTTATGCCGAAGAAAAAAAAGGAAATACTCATCAGAAATGTAGTTAGGCGTATTTTCACGGTTTGCATTTTAAACTAATACTTGGCATAGAGTACAAAAAAAAAAGTTGCAGAATTTCTTGAAAGTGTTTTATTTGAATGTATTGTTATATTTTTAATACAAAATCTCAAGCATTTTAAGTGGTAAAAATGTAAAAGGTACGTATATCTTCTTTGCCTGAAAACTTTTACTTTGCTTTTAGAAAGTAAGTTTTTCAATGACATTGATTGCTTTTATGGTCTTCGCTGGTTTTCGATACTTCACTCCACCAAAATGAGTTTTGCTATTCTAAAAAATCTCAAGAAGTGTTTTCACGCCTTGAATAAAATACCAGTTATAAGTTAGCTAAAAACAAAATGGAAATAACATGAAATTCAAGAGAGCAGATGAATAACTATAACTATGCCTTACAGAGCACGAACGATAAAATTTGAATTTAGTTTGTAACTTGTTTGTATTTTGGTACGTAACTTACCAAACCAAAAGTATACAAAAAATAGTTTGAAAGTAGATGAATAATCGTCAATAGTTTTGAAAATAGGCTATTTGTAAAAACAGTGAGTCAAGATTTGTTATTAAATACATTCTAATAATTATAATGTAAAGCTTGTTGTTGATGTAATGTACGATTATAATGCAGTTTCATATTTGCAGGCAGCATTTCTGAGTAGAATTACCACCATAATGTACTCTAAGTTTAAAAGCCATTCTTACACAATATATAATGTCCTTTTTTCATCAAAAACAATGATGCCAATTTGTAGAGGCTTTGATAAAATAAAACGCGCTACTTCTTTTGAATTTAATCACATGAAAAATAAAACTAAAATTATTTCTTTGAAAATTCAATTATTTGAGAAATCGTACCAGATTCCAAAAATCCTACAGCAGTGAAAAGCGAATATGATTAAGAAATTCTAGTTATTTAGAGAAAAGTAAAAGCCCTAGTAAGAACAAATTTCACTTAAAATTTATAGCATTTCGTATTACATACATTTCCTTTCGAGAGTTTAAGGATAAAAGCATGATTTATTAACTAACTCATGTTTTTCAGCTACCCCGGATAAAATATTGGAAATGTCAATTTATTGAGCAAAAGTTGCTATTCACGATGTACATCCTTGACGGAAGAAAAAAGATCAAATTGTTATTCTATTGAAATGCATCTAAAAATATCTAAGGAGTCCCGTAAGGGAAGAAAAATGTTTTAGTATTCCCATGTTCAGAGATGCTCTCGGCAAAATTCCAAATTCTGTAAATAAAAACCCACTTTTGTTCACTGACTAACGAAGGAGCTGGGGGATTTAGTTTTTAAAATCGTTAGGCTCCACAAACGATAGTATCTTCCATCCGTTAAAAAAAAAGTAATAGAAAAAGAAGGAGAATATACATCCTCTAGAAGAGGATGTTCGATAGGAAGTAAAAAAGGGACAATTGGTAAAAGAAAGTTCGTATGAAAACGTGATATCCATCTATAAAAATAAATTGAATTTTATATTGGGCTTAGAATAAATGGATTAAAAGAAAGGTTTAAAACGGAACGCAAAAAACTTTGTTCTGTAAATGATATCGAAAATATTCCGAATGGAAACAGAGAGAAAAGTTTCTGTGATGGTTTTGACATAAGTAAGATTATTTCAATTAGTAATGTGAATACAAAGGGGGTCAATTATTTCCAAATGTCATAAAATGTTTTAAACATTATTTTGGACTTTTTTAAGAACTCTTATTTAAAAAAAATGGAAAGAGAGAAAAACAGCTTCTAGAGTTTTTCCGTAGTTAGTAGAGCAATGATAAGGAATAATGTTCTTAAACTGAGACAAAAAAGTAAATTATTCAGTTTATTGCTTCAAGTTCTATATCACAGGTCAACAGTAAAAGTGTCCATTAGGTAAACCTTGTTTCTTATTATTTTTGAATGTTCATTGCAGAAAAAGGAATATTAAGGTTTTACGACCTACGCGTAGCAAAAAGACAAAATAGGACTTATAGAACAATATATCGAGGCACTACGAAAGTAAGATGACCTACCATTCTTAGGTCCATCAGGAGTTAAAATAAAGGAAGGTATACTTATATAATAAAAAATTAATGTTATTTTTACAGTATAATACAGCTAATTTTATAGTTATAAACTGTAAAAATTGCTAATTTTACAGCAATAAAAAATAAAATTTCTACTTTTACAGTACTAAACTAAAATTATATACTATAGCACTAAATAGTAAAATTGCTAATATTACAGTTCGTAAGAAACTGCAAATGTGCTAATTTTAGTTTATTACCGTGCATTTTACATTTTTAAACAGGAACCTCTACTGCCAGTATAGTATTATACTGTTGTTTTTATAGTATAACACAGCTAAATTTTATTGCAATAATCTGTTAAATTTCTAACTTTACAGTAAAAAACTGTAAAATTGTTAGTTTTACAGTTTATTACTGTGCATTTTACAGTTTTAAATTGGAGCCTCGGCTGCCAGTAATATACTGTAAAAACAACGGTTCATTTTTTCAGTGTAGAAGTCGATTTTAGAAAATTGATAGAAGATTAACATTCCATGATTTGAAATGAACATTAACGAAATAGCAATTCCATTTTAATTAATTTACTTGTTACTGCACAAAATACCTGATAAAGTTCCAAACATATTAGATTCTTGCTTAATTGCATGAACCTTACGAAAACCATAAGCTCTGCTTCTATGTAATTCAATGTATTTTTTAAAGTTTTCATAAATATTGTATGAATAATATTTTTTGGCTTAGTAACGGACGTATCTTGTGCAATACGTACATTACCAGCAAATAATTTTTCTTCAAATATTGTTTATGAAAATCATGAAAATTCAAAGTTTTAAGTAGGAAGTAGCGTCGATGTTCTGCATAAAGTAAATATAATGTAAAAAATGAGACATCCAACATAATTTCGAGACCTTCTAGGGTCTTTTATGCAATAATTGATACGTTCTTTGTGTTGGAATTTTCCGAAAGGAATATTGGATAATCTTCTCTGCATGTTTTCATGGAATTTCATAGAAGCAACAAACAACCATATCTTAAATATGTAATTAAAGAAATGTTGAAACTACTGAGAGAGTTGACTGCTTGATAAACATGAAGAGAATTATTAAAACTCAGCATGAACGTCATAATCAGAGTATGATCATTCAGATAAAAGTCTGAAAATATTATGAATAAAAAGTTTGAGAGTTGTTTAACTAAAATTTCAAATTATTAAAAATTACAGAAAAAGCGAGATAACATTTTTTCCCCTGCAAGTTATTCAAAATATGTTGGTTTCATCTTTTGAATTGAGGCCAAACCGTTAACGTCTTGCCTAATGAGGGTTTCTAGATACGATAACTTTGCTCTTTGAGTCATTTTGTTAATCGGACTGATGGAGTTTTAACATAAAATTCCCATTTGGAAAATTATTTGCTTTCTTTCCTATAATTAAGTTAACAGGCTTCACATAAAAATTACTTTCAATATCTTGTCCTGTCAGAAAAAGGTGCAAAAGTTATGATGGATTTAAAATAAATGACAATTATAATCATAGAAATTGAACCTTTTGCTCCAATGTCTAAATTTATGTAAATGAAAGTAAAATTTGCTTCCCAGAAAAGTGTAGACCAGACAGTGAAGGACCTTCTCCTGTCATTAAACAGTTTGTAATTTTAAAAGAAAGAAAAATAAGATCTCACGAGTGTTTTCTTCGATAATTGGAAGCAAAAACTTTTTCTGCACTGCAAAAAATGAACTGTTGTTTTTACAGTAAAATACAGGCAGCCGAGGTTCAAATTTAAAACTGTAAAATGCACAGTAATAAACTGTAAAACTAGCAATTTTAGTTTTTTACGGTTAGCAATTTTACACTTTATTGCAGTAAAATTTAGCTGTATTATACTGTAAAAACAACAGTATAATACTGGCAGCAGAGGTTTCAGTCTAAAACTATAAAATGCACGGTAATAAACTGTAAAATTGGCAATTTTACAGTTTATCACTGTAAAATTGCTATTTTATAGTTTACTACTGTAAAATTTGCAATTTTACAATTTTTCCTGTAAAATTAGGCATTTTTACAGTTTATTACTAAAAAAATTAGCTGTATTATACTGTAAAAACAACATTCATTTTTTACAGCGTGTAAATTGCTAAAAAAAATTACTAGAAAATGCTGCATTTGTCTACTGGTTGGATTTGATCATTTATTTGGTTGATGCGCTTTTTTTCATTTCGACCTTTAATAAAACTGACGTAGAACCACAAAAAATAACCCATATTTTTAACCTATCCTGACATTTTTTTCAAAGACATTTTGTATACTGGTTGCAAACAGTGTTTAATGGACAGGAAAAATAATTTAAAACATATCATGTAAAAAATAACTTTTTTCTAAAGGAAAGAAAAATTTCTTAAAAGTTCCAATAGACCCCAGAGGGTACATACATTTTTTACCAACATTTTTTTATGCCTATGATATAATATTTAAAAAGACATTTTATAAGAAGAAATAAAATTACCAATTAACATAAACTGGGAAGCTGGGAATAACTTTGAGAATTAAGCTTTTTTTCTAGAGATTGTGAACGATGTAATTTTTGATAAGGATCATATTAAAACTGCTACATAACACATTTTACAATGGTTATGTGCTGCAATCTCTTACTAACAAATTAAAACAATACCAAGGTACTAATTGAACACTATTATTTTGTCGAAATGTTCATTTTGGGGAAATTCAGACCCTTTTTTGGACCGTCCCAAAAAAAAAAGACACTAGGCATTAATGGGTTAAAAGTAATTAAATCTGTTAACTTAAATATTTAAATTTCATGCACCAAATATTTATCTTTTAACGAGGTTATGACTTTTTTTAATTTTCTGAAATGATCAGTCTCTCTATAAATTGAACTTTTCCAAATTTTGTTACAGAAGCATCGATTCTGTCAGTCATTTTAACAAAAGTATTGCTAAGTATATAAAATGCGTTGAAATAAAAGGCTTCATGTCTAAATTACCATGCATCTAGAAGAACCAAGAGCAATTGAGTAATATTATTATGAGGAAAAAAATAACTTACTGTCTGATCTTCTTGGGTAAAACCTTCCGCCCATTTACGCATGCGTCAGGTCTCTTTTCTGATCTTACCAAAATAGGGATGTTTGGTAAGATAACAATCAAGGGAAGAATAATAAAATGCATTTTGAACCGTATCAAACAACGTGAAACGGTGCTAATTTCAAGTACATAGTTTAGCTGAATACGTCAAAAGGATATAGCAAATGCAAGTTTTAAATTGAAAACTTCTGAAAGTTATCACCCACAACCCATCTACCCTTTCTTAAGTGGAACTGTTCACGAGTGCTAGGTGCGGCTTTCATGGACAGACAGTATGCACGTATTGGTTTTGTGTGTTTTGTCCGATTTTAAATGTGTGTTTTTTTTCTTCCACTCTTTGCATGTGTGTAACTCTTTAAGGATATTAAGGTGAAAAAATAAACGCAAAATAAGGTAGTTTTCAAACTTAAGTAATAGCTTTGAGCTTAATGGCAGCAAAAACCTTTTTGCCTCATTTAACAATAAGGACATTAATGCTTCGAGATTGCGTGGATGAATCTGAAGTGATTTTTTAGAAGCAAATACGAATAGAGATGTTTTAAAATCAATTTTTCTCATGCGGTTAAGTCAGTTCGTATTGCTCTAGTCAAACTTTTAATTCCAAAATAAATTTCCAGCATTTTATTTTCTAGTTTAGCTGTGTGTATTAATTTGTTAATGAACTCTTGAGCGAAATCACAAAATAAGTAGATTTTTTTTTCTCTCTGGTAGGGGACAAATGTCCCTATAACTAGGAAAAATTTTTTTTTTTCTTGTTAAAGCATTTAATTTCTAAAACTTTTACTTCCTTCCTAAAGTAATGCCTAAAGCAGAGGAAAAAGTTATTTTCTTTAATTTGAGACAGAAATTTTGGAAAAGCATTTTTAAAAAGCTAACGGATGCCTTTCACGTTCTGTTTCTAATTGAACTAAGGAAGAAAAAACTAAAGTATGTTCCGTTTTAATACGTTACAATAATACTAGTCCATTAGTCAGCAAAGAAAAGAATATTTGTGCTTGCTATTTTTAAACGATACAAATAGTATTTTCGTCGTAATTATTTTTATGCATTGCGCTCTCAACGGCTTTAAACAGAACACTTTCGAGCTCTTTACGAAGTCCCTTTTTAAACAAAGGGATAGTAATGTTTCACTTATGAGAAACATTTTTCACTATTTTTCTTGTTTTAAGGTGCGTTTCTAGTACTAAAGAATTGTAAAACGGAAGTTATAACTTTGTTAACGGTACCAAAATTCGTCCAAAAATTAAAATGTCCAAATTTGCATGTACACATAAGTCTTTAAATTTGCAACTGAATCGTAATTATTGGTTTTGTTTTAAACCATCAGTAAAAAGTTTCCAAATGGAACAATAATTTTCCTGTAGTTTTTTCAAGCTAAAGCGAAGAATTAGAAAAATTTTAATGCCAATTTTGTTGCTTTTTCATTTTATTAGCGATCACTCAAAAAACTAGTTAGTAACAGCAGTTCGGAATTCAGGTTTAGTTTTCTGCTTAAAGAATAAAATACTAAATTGGAATAAACACGGTATTAATTTCTTACTTAACATTGACCTAGACAGGAGTTTAGTAGTTTGATTCAGTAAAGTTGAAGTGCTTTATTTTCTCCAAATTTAAAATCAGAATACGACTTTTTTTTTTTTTCAAAAAATAATCCGTCAAATGGGATGGTTTTTTTTTCCTTTTCATTCTGAGCATTTTATAAGCATTTCTTCTGTTTGTTTAGCAACGGTTAGAACATAAAATTTTCCTATGGGATAATTCAAAACTACAATAATATTAGTCCAAGAGATAGCAACGTCGAAAAAAATTAGAATTTTAAGAATTCTGGGTATTTAATATGTATCTCCCTATGCTCTTATGCTCTTATAGCAGCATGCGGGATGTCAAGCAGCTGAGAGTAGTTGTGTTTTTTTATTGCGCATCACACTTTTACTGGTAAAAAGTCATTTTTAAGTCATTTTAGGGAAATGCCATATTGATTTGACAACCATTAAAAATAAGTCTTTGATCTCATTATTTCCCATTTTAACAAAATTTGGTTTGAAGGATGCATATAACAAGATAAGCAATCTTGCCGATTTTTAGATTTATACTTTAAAAAATGTACGAAATAGAACAGAGCTGTTAAAAAACTTAGAAAGTGCGAAAAAAAGAAAAGTTTTACATGCAAATAACTGTAAGGTCCCTGCTCCACATCAGCAGAAAACGCGACTGAAACCGAAGGCATAAACCGAAAATCCGGGTACTTTCCATAGGAACACTATTTAATCCATTTTACGTTTCTGCCTTATTTTTCTGCTTAACGTCAATGTGGATCAGGACCCTAACTTCTTTTTTAATTATAGTAGAATAAAAATTCAAAACCCATTGAAAAGGTAAAACTTAGAGCTTTCCATTGATGTATGACATGCTTTTCTTACGGCAGGCTTGAACTTCTAACTTCCCCAAAATAGTTTAAAAATCACAATTTTTACCAGCAAAAATGTGTTGCACAGAAAAAAACGCAACCACTCTAGGCCGTCAGACACGCTGCATGCTGCTTAAAAGAGCACAGGGAAAGATATATTAAAGAGCCAGACGTCTTAAAATAATTTCTCGAAAGCGTTGCCAGCTCTTAGATTATAAGAGGCATTAAAAAAATTGTTCTCATCTCTTTTCTTACATTTTATTTGCCTTATGCTTTTACCTGCTTAGATTAGAAAAAACTTTAAGGGGAATTTTTATTGTAAGTACCTTCTATAATTTATTTATCCCCCGTTTATACTTGTAAATACGAAAAAAAAATAGAATTCACTGAAATATGATGTCGAATAATTAGAAAGAAAAAATTACTTATCATTACAAAATTAATAACTATTTTTTGTGCATCAAAGATGAATTTTAATTACAGAAAATTGTTTTACCGGTTAAAACGGAATACTTTAGACAAATATCAGGCTAAGACAAGTTAAGAGAGGTTTATTTCATGTTACAAAATCGTTGTTGGCATATGGAAAATTATACTAGTTTAGTTCACTACGAGTTGCTTGTTTCTGTCTTTTTTTTTTCTTTTAAAAAATTGAAAAGAACTTATTAAACAGATTTGGAGAAATATATTTTTATAAAAAATATTAAAAATTTACCATTCTTGGTAAATAATGGATGAAATTAGAACCTAATGACGTAGACAAAGTTTCTACTGAAAGGGGCATTGATATTGTTTATCTATTTAAGCGGCACTGAAACATAGAATGTGTTACTTAAAAATCATTTGATGCAACAGGCAATTAGTATAGGTATAAAATTAGCTTTCACATGATATAATCACGTAAATTAAAAAGAATACGTTTTAATGAAAAGTGATTAATGTAACATTTTTGTAATATTCCTAGCTGTGTAAAATAAATTAAACCAACAAGCAATTTTCAAAAGTGTATTAAAGTTTTTGAGTTTGACCAAATGGAAATAGGAAAGATAAAGTATAAGTTTAGCTTCAGAGACTTTTTTTCAAATTTTAGAAAAATATTTATTCAATAAAAATTTGAAAAATACATCTTGAATCTACAAAGTCTCTTGCAGTATTGTGATGTTTCGTCAAAAAATATTTTTCTTTCAGAACGTGCCTTGAAGTATATTATATCTCTTCTGTCTTTCATATTTCCACATTGGCACGTGCCACATACTACAACCGTTAGCTTATGATGCAATTTTGAGACGAACTTCAAGAGGTTTCAATATCATCAGAAAAAAATAAAACAACTGACAAAAAAATACTCGCATTTAAATCACCGCGTTCTTTGCTATCAACACGAAAGAGGAAAATGTTGAGAACGAAAAAGAAAAATAAAGTGCTCAGACGAGATTTAAAGGTTGACGTTTTATGAAAAATAAATCGTGCGTGAAATTGGTGACGAGAAAAATCCCCAAATAGAGGCTATATTATGTGGATATAAAAACATGCATTAGGAGGAAAAGTTATTCTCGAAAAGAAAGGATAACATGGGGCGGAAATTGAAATTTTGCTTCCATAAAGAATATTTCCGCTACTCGGGAAGATTCCACCTCAGCGCAACGGGTTTTATTGATGAGCATTTCAATAAATAAGCAAACAAAATGGCAGCAGAGATAAATAGAATAAACAACTCTCCGAGAACAGCTTTTTTCACACGTAAGAAATATAAGGACTTTGGATTACCTAAAGTGAATTACTTTCTAGCTGAATTATGTGTTTATTTTAACATTTTTACTCAAAAATAAAGCAGCTCTATGAAAAATAAATAAATGTGAGCGGAAATGAAGTGAAACTGTAAAAGTAAGATCAATTTTTATACTTCCGATTTAAAACAACGAAGAGTACTAGCTCTTTTTTTTAATTGAATTTCTTTGTAAAAAGTTAAATCTTCAATTATGGTTACTAATTTATAAGCATATTTCATAAGTAGGGTTAGTTAAGTTAAGTGGGGCCCCTTTTTAGAACAATTCGTTTTTAAAGCCTTATACAAAAGTTTTAAAGCAAAACAGTTTAAACTTGTTGACTTATTTTATCTTAGACATTATTAATAAATACAAGTTCAGCATCATTTCCTGCAAAATGTTTTAAATATTTTTAACTATCGTATTCTTTAAAAAATGACGTGGGAAAAAATTCCGCTTACTCCGTAGGAAGGGGTAAGTGCCCCCCCCCCACCCCCCATTTATTTATATTTAAATTGAGCGCGTATCTAAAAAAAAGTTTAAGTGTGTTTTACCTGACTAAGTATGTAAAATTTTTGTGGGAAATATATTTTGTAAATGTATCCATTAACGAGATATCTACTTACCTTTAAATGTGTATGACAGAAAATCATTAAAAGCCGTTAGGCATATTTTTTGCTTTTACACATAAATTAGTGTTGAATAAAAATAATAGAGTCTTTAAGACTAATTTTGATAAATAGAAAAAAATATAGGGTTGCAAAAAAAAGTGGAACGACTTCATTCCACGGTCTATTTAAAGTTTGTTGAGGAAGAAACATTATCATTTCATCATCAGTTATAATTGAAGGGCTTAGGACATGAAGGGGTTAAGCGACAAAACCGAAATTGAGGGTAATTTAAGTTCAAATTTTTACTGTAGCAGTTGTTGCAGCTTTTTTGTTTTCTGGTTCTGTCGTTAGTGTGCGTATGAAATCGGTCTAATGATATCTACTTTTTGATGTATTAAGTTTCATTCGCTTACCTGTATCCATTGCTTACCATTGTCCAGAGTGTTCATTTTTCAAAATGTAACTTAGCCCCTTCATCCTCCAAGCCCTTCAATTCTAAGGTCACTTACAGCAAACCAATAAAAAGTGTAGCTATTTCTGTTCTTTCAAATTTAGCAGTTCTCCGTTTATGTAATGTTAAATGCCTGCACGATATGAAGGTTGTAGTTTTAAAAGTATTTTTAATTTTGTTTTCCCGAAAAAAAATTGTACAACTAAAGCTGAAGATTCGGTTTTGCTTTGTAAAATTCCATTATATTACACGTTGGATTACCGTTATTTATTGAAAGATAACATGTTCCAAACTAGCTAACTTCTAATACACAACTGTTCCCTCATCTTTTCTAAAACAGTTTTTCTTTCTTCCAGAATAAAAAATACGAGACAGTTCTGTGCTACGTTATAGTGGTAACAGCTGCAGGTATATGCTACCGAAATGCATTAAATTGTGGCTTCGTTTTTGATGACATGTCCGCCATTCGCGACAACCAAGATCTCAGGCCGACCACTCCTTTTCTTAATCTTCTACAAAATGATTTCTGGGGAACTCCGATACAAAAAGTAAGTGCGGCTATTTTTCATTTATTTACTTTTCTAATCTTCTTTTCACACCTGTTTCCATACAACTGTTGATTTATTTTATTGCTTCTTAGCTGTTTCTCTCGGTGTTTATTTGTAAGTTTAAAATAACGCTTAAATCTGCTTTTAATATGATAAAAAACAATTCTTTAAAGTATTGCTGCTTGGGGATTGAAAGAGGATAGTTGAGGATGATAGCTAAGATCACGTTTTTGAGGAATAACGGATAAATACCGGCAATGTGAAGCATTTTTGCACATGACGACTTTTAAAAAAATTACTACCGGTTCGATTAACAAGATTTGCTTAAAATACAGCTATTCAAAAACATTATGTGTATGAGGCAGTTCAACTTTGTACGGATATTAAATTGAAATTAAAAACAATTGAATTCAAGATTTTTTATTCTAGATAAAGTGTATATTTTATTTTATTACCTAATTAATTAACTTTTTTTTCCAGCTACTTTCGATATATGATTCCTGATTTACTTAAATTATTTAGTTTCTTATCTCATTTTAGACTTCCCATACCTCAGTGTGCAGCTGAATGATTATACGCATGTAAAATAAGAATTAGTCTCATTACTCAGATAAAATAAAACAAGATTAATTGTTTGTGCAAATTGTTTCGAAACACTTTTTTTATTGGGATTAATTAAAACAAAAAATAATTTTGAATCTACTTAGAATCTGGTATGAATCAAATTTGTAAGTAAAGTGATTCCTACTATCCTCACCCTTGAGTTTCCGTTCACTTCCAGGAGCAAAGCCATAAATCATACCGTCCGCTTTGTGTACTCACATACAGAATCAACTACTACTTTCATAAGCTAGCACCATTTGGGTACCACCTGACGAATATTGGCCTGCATTGCTTAGTTTGCCTGCTTTACATGAGGTAAGAAATTTTGATTAGAACCCGAAAACTAACCTTAATTTTATCAAATGTCAATCTTAATAAGGTTCTCTGAATGAACAAAACCAAGACTAAGCTCATAAAATGAGCAATATTGAGGGTGAAAACGCAAGATGACATTAATAAAAACTCTTCTCATTCACTAGCTCTTAGGTTTCACTATTTTGCTATTACACTGCAACGCAAAAGTTTAAACAAAATGCAAAGATATGAATAAAAAGAGAACTATTCAGCGAAATGCTTTCAAATTTCTACTGCAGGTATACAATAGAGTCCCAAATACGTGTCTGGAGTTTTAAAAATATAACCGAAAAGAGAATTTGAAATTACAAAAGACTTTTTTTTTTTTTGCTGTTTCAAAAGTTTAGATAAATGTCAAATTTTATGCAAATATCTCTTGAAAGGTAATTGGTGTGGGAAAGGTGGGACTTTTTGCTTCGAATATAAGGTGCTGGGATTGTTGAATGAATAATCAAACTCCCAAACTCTCTGTAGTTCTCGTGTAAAGAAGAAGAGAAAGTTTGGAAGCAGGCCCGTCATTTAGGGGGGAGGGGGCAGGGGGGTCAATTGCCCCTTCCCCCCTCTGGCTTTGAGAAATCAATGTATTTACATATAAGTGGGCGTGGTTTCTGATGTTTTTCGGCAAATTGCATTGTGTTTGGACCCTTTGCCCCCCCCCCCTGGAAAAATTTGAAATGACGTCCCTGTTTGGAAGCCGAAATTTGAAAATGAAACCACTTTGCTTATTTTTCGTCTTTTAAATCGAACCTGGTATACTAGTACATTGTTTTTCACTTCATGGAGAGCAAATTCAGACACGCATATAGGTCAAAAATTCCAAGAAAAATTATATTTCTTAAGGATGAAGGATTTGAAAAAAACGGCTCGAACTGACGATTCGCCCCTTGATCCTACAAAACTTCTACTTATGTCAAAAACAGCATGCGATAGCTAAGTAGATAAACAACTGAATCGGGATGCATAAAAAAAAAACAAAAAATTGGTGCTTGAGCTTTTTTGGAAACAGTGTCTCAAATAAGATAGATTTCAATGGTAAAATCAGCACAGCATGTGCTCATCGGATCTTTTTTCTAGTCACCCTAAAAGAATTATAATTCATCTAGGATATCCAAATTTTAATAATTTTCAGCAGAGAAAGTAACATTCATTTTTAGTCATGATGACAGCTGTGCTGCTTTTCCCATTAAAATCTAACTTATTTGGGAAAAAATTTCTGAAAAAGCTCAAGCACAATTCTTGATTTTTTTTTATTCATCCCGATTTAGTTGTTCGTCTATTTTGCTGCCACGTGCTGTTTTGACCCAAGTAGACGTTTTGTAGGATTAAGGGGCGAATCGTCAGTTCGAACCGTTTCTTCAATTCCTTCATCCTTAAGAAATATAATTTTTCTCGGCCTTTTTGATCAATGTGCATGTTTGAATTTGGTCTCCACGAAGTAAAAAACAATGTATTAGCATACTAGGACCGATTTAAAAGACGAAAAATTACCAAAGTGGTTTCATTTTCAAATTTGGGCTTCCAAAATTTCTCTTATTTTTTACACGAGAACTACAGAAAGTTTAGGAGTTTGATTATTCATTCAGCAATCCCTTCACCTTATATTCGAAGCAAAAAGTCCAACCTTCCTCCACCAATAACCTTTCAAGAGATATTTGCATAAAATCTGACTTTTGTCTAAACTTTTGTAACAGCAAAAAAAGAAAATGTCTTTTGTAATTTCCAATTTTCTTTTCAGTTATATTTTTGAAAACTCCAGACACGTATTTGGGACCATATTGTCTGCTTGCAGTAGAAATTTGAAAGCATTTCGCTGAATAGTTTTCTTTTTATTCATACCTTTGCATTTTGTCTAAACTTTTGCATCACAGTGTACTACTATCGTAGTTTATGAATTATAATCTTGCAAATGCTAATGGGTAATATTGGGATAGTAAATGTTAGAATTGATTTCATAATTATTTATTCCTAACATTTTTTAAAAAATTGTCAAACTAGTCTGAGGAAAAATAAACTTTTGGACTTGATACAATTATACAAATAGTGCAACATAGACAAGAAATTTATACAACATAAAGAGAGAAATAACATATGGAGGCTAGAACGGAGACAATTTTTTTTTGCTTGTATCTATGCAATCTTAAAAAAAAATGTATGTACTTCTAGATTGGCTAGCCAAAACAGTATACTTAAGTAAAATTATTATTTTTATCGTTAATATATGTATTTTTTTTTCAATTAAACATGTTATAAAAGACTGTATGATAGTTAAATGAGTGTTGATGTTTTTAAACAATTATGCTTATAGAATATGCATGATGTTTGTTCCAAAAGTAACAGCTTTTGTGGCAGCTTTGTTATTTGCTACTCATCCAGTCCATACTGAAGCAGTAAGTATAGCTTCTTTCTCTGAGAATTTCCTAAGTAAGAAAAAAGTTATCTAAAGATAAAGTGATATTAAAGAGTATTTTACACTTTTTTTTTTTTTTTTTTGAAAAATGTGATATTGAACTTAATTTTTTGTTCATATTATATTATGATTACTAATAAAATTTCAGAGCGGAATGCACGTTTAAAAAAAATCGGGGTATATTAAAAGAAAAAATCTGGGTTGTAGTAAATTTGCAAAACCTTTCACTTAAATTCACAGCAAAAATTCTAATGAGAGAAGTGCAGGAGCTAAGTTCCTATACAGATTGAGCATCGCTTAAGGTAATTTTTAATTTACACATCCGATCCTTGCCTTACGTTTCTGGTTTGACTAAATCTATAAGTTTTTCGACATACTTTAATTCAACTTTTAGCAACATCGATATTATTTTTTTACCTCTAGAAATCAACTTTGAAGTATAAAAATCATTGGAAAATTCAATGATAAAAAATAAACGGCATGCGAAGAGAGAAACATTTTCCCTTTATGAGCTAGAAATATTCAAGATCAAAAGAAAATTATACATCTTTCAAGCGGATCCCTTTGAAAAGTAGAGTCGATACAGCTTAATTTAAAGAAAGAAATTTCATAACACACGAAACTGATAAATATAGCAGGTCTAAGGCTCGTACAAATTGAAGTAAAAGTAGTAGTTTTTTAACATTTTACATGACTCAATTAATTTTACTCTTATGATAAGTTATTTACTCTTATGACTGGAATATTGATTAGTAATTGTAATCGAACATGGTTGCCCAAAATCCATCATAGTTTAAAATCTATGAAAAAAAATCATTTTCGTGAGGAATTTACTTTATTTGGGATTGAGAAAAGCTATTTAGTAAACGTATTATTTTCTTTTAAAACATTTCAACGAAAATATTAATAAAGTTTCTGTAAAGAAAATTTTAAACTGTCGCAAAAATTTTCTTTTCAAGCTTTTGTTTCTTTATTTTTAGAAATGATGTTTTTATCCTTATAATAAGCATAATTATATTAGTTTAAAAAAATGCCTCGTACTTTATATCATACACTGCATTTCTATAGTTTATGCCTCCTAGTGTATATGGTAAGCAGGAAGCAGTTAGGAGCTTTCGCAAAAAGCTACTAACATCGAAATTGCGGGCATAAGAAATATGAAAAAAATAATATTAATTATGCTAAAAAGTGGGAAAAAAGCATTGTTGTAATGTTTTCTTTTGACTACCAAAAAATAGAGCAAACATATTGAAAAAAAGTTTTATAGCAAATAAGAGTTCAAAAAGAATATGTTGGTGGTTGTTTTCATTTCTAGGGGCATTTATTTCTAAAAAAATATCTCAATTTGTTTTTCTTCACCATTGTTTACTTTCAATAATTCTTCGTTGATTTCAAAACAATTTAAATTTTGCATTAAGTAAATTGATTCCCTTCCGATAAATATTTCTTAATACATATAAAAACGCTATTTTCGAAAAATGAGATTCATGCATAAGGAGTTGTCATGAAATTAGAATTTTCGAATGTCTCTGAAAACTAATATTTGCTGAGAATCGAATTTCAAGTGTTTGTGAATAAAACAAATTCTTTTGCTTGGAATTATTTATTCCTTATGTTTTGTTCTTCGTATAAATAAAGGAAACCATTTATCGATTTTAAATATTTTTAGTGAATACTATATTCTAAAAAATATTGAAAATGCCTTTCTGTATTTGCATTAATTTATTTTAGAGAATATGAATGTTCGATATTTTCAAGTATCAGTGTAACAATGTTGAAGATCAGCATTGACGGCCCTAGGCATTTCCAACCCTTTAAAACAATACTGATATGGGAAAGAAGCTTCTCAAAATTCTATAGCGCTGCCGAATTTGATTATTTACATGAACTCAGATCGATTTTGTGTTAATACCTTAAATGAAGTTTGAGATGTAATCAATATAAAAAGTCGTCTTTCGCTTTTGGCTATCATATTTACTTCGTGCTTTTTCCTTGCATATATCTTACCATTGTTAGGGAACGTTTATTGTTGCTCAAAAGAAAACTGTCTCTTGTTCAGATTTAATTATCAAACTTAGTAGTACGTTTACGATATCATAAGTAGCGTAAAAGGCATAAAAGTAATTTAATGTATGCATATTTTAGAATTAAATTATCATAATTTAAGGGAAAAATTTATTTTAGATTTAAAAAATATTTTAATAAAACTATGGTGTTTTCCTTAATGCTACTGGAAAAGCTATTTTATTTCGATTGCAACAAACTGTTACGACTCAAAAGTATTGATTTGGTCTTAATCATAACTTAACAGTTATTTTTTGCATTAAAATAAAAATGAATAATTGAGATAGTAGTTTTAAACTCGGTACAGCCTTTTAATGAAATTAAAAAAAATAACGTAATAAGGAAAATTCCACAATATTAATATTTCACTATTACCACAAAACTGGACAAAAGGCCAAACACAAAGATAAAACTGAACTACGTAAAATGGCTCTTGAATAAATTAATTCGAGCTTAAATATGAACTAATGTTACCATTAGCTGTCGTTTTTGGCTTTATTTTGCCAAATTAATGAACTTCAATATATGAAGAATAGTATTCAAGGGCTCATAAAAGCAAAAAACATGCATTTAAAAATCTCAAATCATTATGAACTAAAACCAGACCAATTCAAAAGTTGTTTTTCTTCAAATATCAAAAAAAAAAAAAAAGAAAAAGAAAAATTGCCTATATTATTAGAAAATATCAATTTACTAAAGTTTCAATTTTAAATAGTATTTAATCAATTGACACAAATTTTAAAAAAAGCAACAATATCTAATGAGAAGACTATTTGCTTGATTTATTTTCCAGCCAAAAGACGCATTCATATAGAGAAAACTAGAAATTAAGAAGTTCATACATGGAAATTTTATTTTTGTCTTGTGTTTAATGTTTATCCTTAATTTTGAAAATAAAAGCAACAAACGAGTAATAATGACAACATTGATACGTCATTGATAAAAGAGCTCAAGTAACAAAAGTTTTCTGCAATTCAGAAATGTTTGCTATTTACTTGATACATCTAAGTTTCACGTAATCATAAAATTGTTTGATAAAAGTTTGCCTATTTTAAAACTTCATTAACTGTTTCACTAAACTTAGCAGTAATAATGAATTTGGATCTGTTTTATCAGTTTGGATCTGTTTTATCAAAATATCATTCAATTGGGTTAGCTTATGACTAAAACAGAAATTAAAAAATTGAGTTTATAATTTTTTGTGGCAGCCCATTTTAGTGTTTGTCATTAATTTTGCAAAAACAAAGCAACCAAAAATTGCTAATGGAAGCATTAATTTATATTTAGGCTTTGAATTAATTTATTCGAACAAAATTTATCTGTAATCTTGTATTTTTTACCTTGGAGTGTATCTTTTTGTTCAGGTTTCATAGTCTGCAAAATATTAATTTTGCACATTTTTTTAATTGCGTTCATTTTTAAATTTCATTGATGAGTTACACTAAATTTAAAATTCATTTTTCAATTATTATTCCATATTTACCCAATAAAAAATTAAACTGAATTAAGTTATGATTGCATTTTCAAGTCTGCAATTTTTTCTACCACTTTATCATAAAAGTTGTATGTACCTTAACAATTTGAGAACAATTATGGCAGGATATAAGATTGCAACGTTTTCAAAAAAAGAAAGATAATAATATAATAATAATAATAATAATAATAATAATAATATAGTATATTTTTAAGCAATAACTTTCTTTCTCTTTTTGCGAATATAAAAATTTTGATTTATAAATGATATGGAAAAAGTAATTAATAATCATTACTAGTATTAAATAATTAAAAAAATAAACTATAAATTAGAAGACGCGTGTGTTTTATAACTGTTTTCAAAGAGTTAAATTATAAACAATTGGCGATTGTGACCGGCATATTTCTATGAATACTTTAAACGTATGGTTAACTTTTTTTCTGTGTGAAACTTCTTATTATTTTAGGTTACTGGGGTCGTGGGAAGAGCAGAAATATTATCATCCCTATTTTTCTTGCTAGCATTTCTGTCTTATTCTGCAGCTACCACATCAAGTACTACTACCGGTAAGATTGTGTTGACTGTTGACGTAAAAATTTAAAAAAACATTTGCTGGCTAGACGTGTGTGTGTGTGTGTGTGTGTGTGTGTGTGTGTGTGTGTGTGTGTGTGTGTGTGTGTGTGTGTGTGTGTGTGTGTGTGTGTGTGTGTGAGAGAGAGAGAGAGAGAGAGAGAGAGAGAGATAATAAAAAGACTTAAAATTCACAACTAGCGGATTGAAATTACGAAGATTGATTTGCGAAGCGTACTTTTTTGCAACGCCAAAAGAGAAGCGTTCCATACTAATGTAAAAACGAGTAAGCAACAGAAAAAAAATCGGTCAAGAACTATATAAAGCCACTATATAACCACTGAAAACTATTTTTCCGGTTTTCTTCGGCTATATATATATGTATATTCTTTGACCCAAGTTTTGTTATTAATTTCTGAATTATCCAATGAATTAAAATGATTCAAAATAATAACTGTAAACTCGCAGGAGAAAACTTATTATTTTTATTAACTCACTTCAATTCCTTTTTACCCTTTGAGGACCATAATTTCTGAATTACAGCATTGAAATTTTCAGTGCTTTCAAAAAACAAAAATAAGGCCCCAAGTGCTATTATCAAGCAAAAAATAGACTTTATAAATGTTTTGTATTCGATAATTAAAAAAAAAAAAACTACAGCTTAGGGGACATGTAGTATATTTCACGGTGGTCCTTAAGAGGTCAATGCGTGCTAATAATTTTATTTTGGTCATACCCAAGTAGCATCAACTCATCGGATTTTGCTCGGCCGATCAACTAACTCCTCGTAAACTGATCCCGTAACGCACGATGACATCGTTCCGATCAGTATCCGAGCAAGGTTTTCGATGAGCTACTTTTCATCGGAAAGCGATATCTTTCCGATCAACTTTCCCGATGAAAATAAGCCGAGCAATATTCCATCGGAAAATGAGGTCTTTCCGATCAAGTTTCCCGATGAAAATTAGCCGAGCTATATTTCATCGGAAAACGACATCCTTCCGATTAAGTTTCCCGATGAAAATTAGCCGAGCTATATTTCATCGGAAAAGGATATCCTTCCGATCAAGTTTCCCGATGAAAATTAGCCGAGTTTTTTTCATTGGAAAACTATATCCTTCCGATCACATTTTCCGATGAAAATTAGCCGAGCTATATTTCATCGGAAAACGATATCCTTCCGGAAAAGTTTCCCGATGAAAATTAGCCGAGCTATATTCCATCGAAAAACGATATCCTTCCGATCAAATTTCCCGATGAAAATTAGCCGAGCTATGTTTCATCGGAAAACTATATACTTCCAATCAAATTTCCCGATAAAAATATGCCAAGCTACAGATTTCATCGGAAAGAGGTCGTAATGATCAAATTTTCTGATGAAAATTTTCCCAATCTCAAATTTTTATTAAATATGCAGTGCTGGAACTCATTAATCGTGGACTTGGTGGCGTGGTGGTAGAGCGTTGGCTTTCCGCGCAGATAACCCGAGATCGATCCCTGAGTTGGCCAGTCGCACCTGTTTGGGGGAAAAAAAGAAAATTATACAAAAGTCATCGCCGTGGAACTAAACTGCTCGTATATTGATCCAACTCTCATCGCATTTTGATCCAAAATTTATCGCCACGTAGCTACTCTGCTCTTATATTGCTCCAACTCTCATCGTATTTTTATCCAAAATTGATCCTTAATTCATCGCCACGAGCTACACTGCTCGTATATTGATCTAAATCATATCGTATTTTCATCCTAAATTCATCGCCACGAAACAGCACTGCTCGCGTATTGATCTAAATCACATCGTATTTTCATCCAAAATTTATTCTAAATTCATCGGCACGGGACTGCACTGCTCGTAAATTGCTCCAAATCTCATCGTATTTCGAGCAAAACTCATCGGATTTTGCTGCTCGGATTCTGTTTGGCCGATGAGACACATTGGAGCAATTCCCGATGAAAACTCATTGGGATCCGATCATCGGCCGATGAGAATTTCATCGGGTTTCGATGAATGGCCGATCATCGGCCGATGAGATTATGCTGCCAGACTACCTACTACACTGCAAAGAATGAACTGTCGCTTTTACAATATACTACTGGCAGCCGAGGTTACAATTTAAAACTGCAAATTGCACAGTAATAAACTGTAAAACTAATAATTTTGCAGCTCCTTTCTGTAAAGTTGGCAGTTTTAGTTTATTGCCGTAAAATTTAGCTGTATTGTACGGTAAAATTAAGAGTATAATACTGGCAGCAGAGGTTCCAGCTCAAAACCGTAAAATACACGGTAATAAACTGTAAAATCAGCAATTTCACAGTTTATTACTGTAAAAGTAGCAATTTTTACAATTTATTACTATAAAATTAGCTGTATTATACTGTTAAAACAATATTCATTTTTTACAGTGTATTTCCTAAATTTAGCTTCGATTCGTCAAGAATCCTTTTTTTTTTTTTAACTATTCGGGATTTAAAATTAATCTACAAAGTGGCAAAAGGACCTTGATAACGAGATAATTACATAGCTGATTTAAATAAAAATAACTTTTAACAATTCATTGGTTTGAAAAAAACATTACTCTCCGGTCCCCCTAATACATTATTTGCTTTGTGTCATTGAACTGCGCATAAAAATGCAATCAATAGTTAATTATTTAGCAGTTGATATACTTTATAATTACGTAATTGTCTTGTGGATGTTTTTTGTTAGATTGGGTCCCAATGTTCTGGTGCCTGCTGTTCGTGGGGATGGCTACTTTCTCAAAAGAACAAGGCATTACAGTTGTTGGAGTTTGTTACGCTTACGAAATATTCATCGTTCAAAGAGTAAGTACGTTTTGAAATATTTCCATGTGCTCTAAATAAAGAAGTAGATCTAAAATTTAACTAATAAATTAGTTTTTTTTATCAAAAAAGTATGGTTAATTTGTTTCATCTGACTATTTTATCTTCCGTTTAAATTTTGCAAATGCATATTTTTTTAATGTCATGAAATTTAGTTGAAGGTGATCGTTAAAATTAAATGATTTTTATTTTGAGAGAAAAACAGTTGGAGATCTGGCAACATAATTTAATTTAAAATAAACTGAAATGTTATGCTATGATACGTAAAGCTCGTAAAATTTGAAAAAAAAACTCTCTGAATATACAATTTTAAACCTTTTGGAGCTGCTATATTTTCCCCAAAGGTGTAATTGACTACCAGTGTAAAGTTACAAAACGCTGCGTTTTACATCTGGATAAATATTAGCCATAGTACTGTCAATGGGTTTATGTGCTGGTATTATTTTAAAATAAAGATTATTTTCCTAAATATAGTAATGCGGAAGTAGGGGCCATATAAAAAGTTAGATTTTATTTTTTTAAACCAATTTTCTTTTTTGCATCAAATTTTTAATGTCTTAAATCAGTTTTTGATCATTTTTGCAGTTGGAAGCATGCATCTTACGGATTAAACGAAACACTATGTATATAGATTGCATTTTTTAGTGGTGAATTAGAACTTTCACACTTTAGTCTTGTACATCGTTAAGCTTTTTATTGTTTTAATAGTTTTCCCATTTTATGTAATACAGTGAACTCTCACTTATGCGCCGGCCCAAGGGACCAACAGAAAAGGGCGCATAAGTGAGAGATACGTATAAGTGAACAAGCCTATATTTAAAGAATAAAACGCAACATAGGTTCTAATGAGAGAATGAATAAGAATGTTTCCATAGAAAAGGGTCATATTACTACAGTTTGGCAATTACTGTAACGTAACTACAATGATAATGAGAAAGCAAAAATTGTAGCATACCTAAGTACAGACTGTTCCCTTTAAAACGATCCATAATAGATAATTGTCCCTCTCCGAACTCTAGTTCATGCGGAAAAAACGCCTTCCGTGAGCAGTAATGGCGAAAGTTTAAAGAGGAAAATGAAGAAAACTACTTTTTTTTTAAAGAAAACAAATTATTTTTTTTACATTATATGCAAAATTCGGCGTATAAGTGAAATATTTATTTTTAGAGCGACGCATAAACGAATGATACTATCATTATTTTGCTATGGAATGTACTGGGACCATTAAAAATCATCGTATAAGTGAAAAAGGCGCATAAATGAGGCGGCGTATAAGTGAGAGTTCACTGTATCTTCTTGTGTTCTTTTTATGCTCGCAGTTTTGTGTTTCACTTTATCTGTCGAACTACTTTACAGGTAAGGCTTCCAGAACTATTACAGATTATCCAAACTAGTAAAGTCAGGCTTTGGTTTCGAGCAGGGATCTTGCGGACAATAGCATTAGTTTCCTGTTCTCTATTTTTGCTATTAGTAAGACTTAGTATCATGGGAGCTCAATTACCAGTGTTCACTAAGTAAGTATTTTGAATGTGATGTACTTCATCAAATGGAATATAAGAGGAAAATATTATAATCTTAGTCCAACTTTGTATTATTACTAAAAATAAAGTATTGGAATGCATTGTATTTACTTGGATTACATTCTTTCATTTTCTAAAAGGGAAGAGTATCTAGAGTTATTTTAAAACGTAGAATACTATAAATAAACTATTACTTTAAAATGTACATTAAATTAAACGCATGATGTACTTTATGAAACAAAATGTAAGAGGAATACTAAATCCGACTTTGTAGCATTGCTAAAATTAAAAGAAGAAAATGTTGTATTACCTTCCTTTCAGAAAAAAAATAATGTAATTTAAGAAAACTACGAAAATAATGACATATTAATGTATTACTTATTTTACAGTAGTAAGCTAAAAAATTGCTAGTTTTACAGTTTATTACTGTGCATTTTACAGCTTTAAACTGGAACCTCTGCTGCCAGTATTATACTGTTGCTTTTACATTTTAATACTAGCTATCTTTGCAGTAATAAACTGTAAAATTGCTAATTTTGCAGTTTATTACTGTGAATTTTAGTTGTAAACTGGAACCTCTGCTGCCAGTATTATACTGTAAAAACAACTGATTATTTTTTGGAGTTTGCAATTTTATCTTAACAGTCACGTTTTTTCCAGCATTATTTTCTGAAGTTCAATCTAAATATATTTATTCAGATTCGACAATCCAGCCGCTGCTGCTGATTCCCCGATTCGTCAACTCACCATGCACTACTTAGTTGCATTGAACGGTTGGCTCTTATGTTTCCCGTGCGATCTGTGCTGTGATTGGACTATGGGTACAGTATCTCTAGTACAGTCAGCCTTAGACCCACGCAACGTCGCTCACAGTCACTTTTTATGGGGTCTTGGCGGCACTACTCTGGACTTGTCTTTGGGAGGACGACACAAGGTCAAAAATAGTTTTAATGGTAAGCAGAATTTACAATTTACTACACATATTTATACTTATCCTAAAAAACTATCTAGTTGACCTGAACAGCAATTCAAAAATTCGATTTTTTTTTTGAAAGACAGGCACAAATTTAATCGCTATTTTTTGCTGAAGAAAATGAAATCATGCCTTACTTTTGTAGTTCTTATGAAGTACTGAAGAAAAGTCCAAAAAAGGTCTCTTTGAAAAATATTATTCATGCTAAAATAAACATTTTCTTTCCAGTATTAATGCGACAGTACAACTGAGATTTGAAAACCTGCAATGGATTTAGATCGTATTTTCTGGGAAATTTGGATTAAAATTTGCTGGTGAAACAAAGTCAATCAAAAACGACAAAACTCATAGCAGGATGATCGAACCTGTGATCTTCGCGTTTCTAGCGCGACGCTCTGTCCACCCGTGCCGCTACGTCTTAGTTTTCAGCTTCATTCAGTGACATAACACAACTTGTGTAAAAAATGATTGATATATTTTTGTTTTCTTCTTCTTTTTTTCATATTGTCCCTTAGATTCAATAATATTTTTCATTTGGTAACGATTAAAAAGTAAAAATATATTCCAATATAAAAACTAAAAACTAGCTCTTTTGATCACAGTGTAGTCTAAATTTTGCCTTTTTTACCTATTCATATGCAGAATTCCATATAAAGAAAAAACTGCAGTCATTTACATTTTTCTGAAGAAAGAATTATATGTTTTACTATTTTTTCTCTTACATTTGCTTACATAAATGAGAAAATGATAGGAAATTTAAACGTATCAAATTATAATTCCACCCTTAGTCATAATTTACTAAAATATAAAGCCAAACTGTTCGGAAAAACAAATATGATGCCATATTACATTGAATAAAAATTTTTAAATAAAAGAGAAATGTATTTACACAAAGATGTTTCAAAAAAAAATGAGAAGAAAATTGAGAGAGCTAGAGATATATTTAGTGGATGCTGTGTGTAATATCAATGTTGGACGGAAGGCAGGCTCAATAAGTTCTGACCTATTGTTATTTAATTGTAATACTTGCAAGTGGTGAAAAAAAAATATGCCTTTTTCTTACATGAATAAATACTTGCTTTTTATTGCTATTGTTACTATCATTATTAGCGGTTCTTCCTCACATCTTCACTACTTATTTTTTATTCATTTATTTATTTATTTAAATATGCTCCTCACATGAGAAAGACAAAGCAACTACTATATAGTTTTGTTTCTACTTTTATTTTACATTTCTTTAAAAATTTAAGAATATGTAGTAAAAAACTTATCCTGTGTTTTTGTCACAAAAATATTCTTACTTCAGAACAAAATAACTTGATATTTCTTTTTACGGATATTATTTTTATGGATGTTATTTTTTCTTGCATAATAAGTAAAAGCAATAATAATAGAAATAATAATAATAATAATCTACGAGAGCAACATTCATTTTCTGTTGTCTGGATTCACTATGATAAAAACTTCAGTCTGAACTAAACCCACTGCCACTAAAACTCAGGCCTGTCATTTCAAAATTTTCCAAAAGTGGAAGGGCTACATGCAATACATTTTATGGGAAAAAATACATTAAAACATGCATAACTACATTAAGTTACTAAAATTCAGGTTAGGTCAATTGCCACCCTCCCAACCGACTGCCCAAATGCCGGTCCTGCTTAAAGTTAATTTAACCACTACTACCCGATTGCGTTTTCCTTGCTTTTGTGATCGATTCATTGCGTGAAATATGGCCTTGTTGTTTTACGCAATAAATGGCATTGATTAATAGTAACTATATCAAGTAGAGTACAATTAATTAACAAGGCCAATGTTAACGTTTAAAAAGGAATATTATCGTTACATATATTTTGCATTTATATGATTTTCCCCATTTTTCTAACAATTATCGAGATTACTTTATTGAGCCGTCTTCTTTTTGTTCTTTCCTCCTTTCAAATCACGTATTTAACATTATTTTCTCCTCCTATATCTATACATTTATTAATATGTAACTTCAGATTATAGAAATAATTACTAATTGGTTTTTTCAGGCCATAGCACTCTTGACTTTCCCTTTTTTACCAGCATCAAATCTGTTCTTCCCTGTGGGTTTCGTAATTGCCGAACGAGTTTTATACATTCCAAGCATGGGGTTCTGCATGCTCGTTTCCTACGGCTGGAGCCTTCTGCACAGCAAAGTGTAAGTTGATATTCTGTAAATAAAAGAAAAAAAAATACATTTATACGTACCGTAAAATGGGGTGTATAGGAACAGCGGGGTCAATCGGAACAAAACTTCCCGACCGTACAAAGAAATTCTTCATAAATATACTATTGGGTATTTTTCGCCATGAATTTTTTTTTTAGAAAGCTAAGATCATAGGAAGTAGGAAAAAATTACTTTTGTCAATCTGGCAACGCTACTGGCTTCTAAAGAGGGCTGCACGTTGAATGCTAGAAAACATCACATTTTCATAGACTGCAAAACTTCATATGCCAGAACAAACCTTCTTATATTTAAAAACTATGAGTGGTATGTTTCAATTATACATGTATCTGAACAACAGAATACCACATTAGAATTTACATTTTTTAAAAATTGTGTCATAAAAGTGAAGAATTCTGAAAAATGCCATAGGAAAAAAATTTGCGGGGGGAATCGGAACACTTAGTTCTGTTGTTCCAATTCAAACTTATTTGAAGGAAACTGTTTGAAAAATCAAGATTCTAACCCCAATTCTTCTAATCAAGACAAGGACAAGGATTTATTACTGTTTATCCCTTCTCGTGAGCAACTAGATCTTAGAATGACAAAAGTTGCCGATTTCAAAAGATTTTTTCTCCAGGAGACTTCTTTTTACTTAAAATAAAAGGGGGAAAGTCACATAGACTTCATGTAGTAAACGTCCAGCACACAGACAGTGATGAATAAGCGAAAAAATCTTTCAGGACAATCCCCAAAACCCAGAAATTTCAAAAAACTAAAGAAAAGGTAGAGTTCATCCCAGGAGATGTTATGAAAACACTTAAGCTAGTTTTAAGGACAAGTACATATTTGTGGACGACATGAGTGACTTCCATTCATGTTAAATCTTTGTATTTCAATTCAAAAGCATTTCTTAAAATTACTTTTCATTTTTCATAAGTTCAAAATTATTTTGAATTTTCACAAATTATAAACGTTTACTGGTACTGAAATTATACATTTATTTGACAGTAATTATCTGTTCTTATTCTCCCCCATCAATATTACTCATGTTTGTGAGACCTATCACAGATTAAATTGAAAAAAATAAAAATTTTAACAAGTGTTCCGATTGACCCCTATCAGCGGGGTGATTCGGAACACCCATAATTTGCTATATATTTTAATAATAATTGTTCAAAATCTTTTGTCTTTGCTTGGAATATCAAAAGTAAAGCAAGACCGAAGTTTTTACCCAAAAAATCAAATTAAAAAAAAATCTTTTAACTGCTTTTTTTACAATCAAAGCTGAAAAGTGTTCCGATTAACCCCATTTTACGGTATATGTATATTTAAATGTCGAGACTAGCGGTCGCCGCTCGATAGTGGCGACTAAAAATTCTTTTTTGGCGGTTTTAAAATACGATGTTGGTCGCCAACTGGCGATCTGCAATTTATTTGTTTATTTTTCTGAACAAAAAGGCAAAATACCAATGAATTGCACAGATTATACAGAAAAAAAAACATCAGTAACTTCATTAGAGGCCAATGTCAACGTGGAGAAAGAAATCGACCCATCTGATTTAAGAAAAGCATCTAAATGCCGATTGTTCCGGTGGAGGGGGCAAAAACAAAAAAGTTTTAAATCCTAATTTTTTTCTAATTAAAAGTTAGTACAGCAGAACCTCAAATTGGCTATCAGAGGGGCGGGTGCAGTAGAGCTCGGAAATTTGTAATATACCGAGTTTCGGATCACTAGCGAAAATTGCAATATGAGCTGACATTTATCAAAGGGTCCCCCAAAATGATGTTATTGAGAAGACAATGCATTTCACTGAAATAGTTGCTTCATACATTTCCGTATAAAATTGAGCAATATAGCTTTTTTTTAAACGTTTAAAATTAAGAGATCGCTAGGCAAATTTTTTCGCTAACTATGCTTTAACCCATTAATGCCTAGTGTCCCTTTTTAGGGACGGTCCAAAAAAGGGTCTGAATTTCCCAAAAATTAGCATTTCAACCAAATTATAGTGTTTAATTAGAACCTTGGTAATGTTTCAATTCGGTTTTAACAGATTGCAGCACATAACCATTGTAAAGTGTGTTCCGTAGCAGTTTTAATATGATCTTTATCAAAAACTACATCGTTCACAATCTCAAGAAAGAAAGCCAAGTTTTCAAAGTTATTCCCAGCTTCCCAGTTTATGTTAATTGCTGATTTTATTTCTTATAAAATGACTTTTTAAATAATATATCGTAGGCAGAAAAAACATTTAGTAAAAAAAATTGTACCCTCTGGGGTCTATCGTAACTTTTAAGGGACGATTTTTCTTTCCTTAATAAAAAAATTATTTTTTACATGATATTTTTTTTATTATTTTTCCCGTCCATTAAACACTGTTTCTAACCAGTATACAAAATAAATTTGGAAAAAATGTCAGGCATTAACGGGTTAAAATTGTGACATTTAACGGTTTTCGTTTCACCCTTTCATCTACATTCAGAACAAATAATTACTGACACCTTCTGATATAATTTTATAGTGTATCATTGGTAATTAAGTATTTTAATAGCAAATTGTTAAATAGTTTTTGATTTCATGATATATTATTTGTTTTCATGAAACGCTTATTTCATTAAATAATACAAAATCAAAGCAAATTTCCATAACAGAATGAAACAGTTATTTAAAATACTGTTTTTCTCTTTTTTAGGAAATATAAAACTCTGTCATGGTGTCTTATTTTGTTTATCCTAGTTATGTTCACAGCGAAGACTATTCGTCGAAATTTTGACTGGTAAGATTTTGACTTACTTGAAGAATCATTGAACCGTGTGTGTTAAATCTTGTATGTTAAAAAAATATTTTGTGAATTTCACCAAGCATTCTTTTAGTAGTTTTATCAACAGTAAAATTGCCAATGAAAAGAGCTATGTCCCACAGCGCAAAAAATTCTTAATATTTTGACTGTCGAGAGATAATTGAACCAAAAGTGAATATCAACTAGGAGATAGTATTCATAAAAATATTTCATAAATATCCATGTGCCTTATGAATTATGTGTAATTTGCGTAAATATAGCTTAAAGTGAGGAAAATTTATCGATATGCACTGATAAACGTAAACTATACATTTCTGTCATAATTGTACTTAGTTAAAAAACCGTCATAAAAGATTATGTTAATCAATATTATTTTGTATTAATGGCATGACTTACAAACCTATATATTAATGTCCATTATATAAAGTGAAAATAGATAGAAAGCTAGAAAAAGTATTTACAATTTCAAGATGGAAACAAGATTCAAAAATCTAAAATTCATGAAACTTTTTAAGGTAAATAGCAATTCGAAAAGATTTTATGCGAAAAGATTAAGTACTAATTTAACTTTAAAGAAAAAATCTAGTTCATAAAGAAGTCCAAAAATGCACCCTACAGAGAATATTTTGTAAGCATTATCATTTAGTGTTTATGCTCCTGTCAAAAATATTCCATTAACATTTTACAAAACGAGTATTTAAATTTCTGATTTACTCTGCAATTTCAGAAGAAATGTTTTATTGATTCCAGTTTTCGTAGATTTGTTGTTCTCAGAATTTGTAAATAATAATTAAAAATCTATACAATGGCAAGCACATATGAAAGAGGAAAGTAAAATATGCAAGAATTACTTTTAAAAAATAATACGTACAAGTTTAAAAGGAAATAAAATACAAAAGAGTAATCAAAATATGTAATTAGTTAAGAAGTTTAAAATACTGTTTTTAAGTTCAAAATTTAAAAAAGGAAAAATCTGAAGTTTGCGTACAATAAACGCTTATTTTTTACATTTAGTCATGAATAATATTTGGTCCATTTGATATATGGTTAAATTTGTACCAAAACATTATAATATTTGGTACAGATTGATTAACAGCTCATACTGTATTTAGTACACATCCATACTCACATTTATAGCACACATTCATATTTACTGCTAACTTATGCCATTTTAGAGCTGAGTTCTTGTTGAGTTTCACTTTATGTTTGACATTAACTTGCTCTCACATACGATGGGAATATCTTTTGATTTATCTTTACACCTACATAATGTTAGTCCTTTTCAAATAACATTTGCTCAGTGAGAATTTTCGAAGCAGAGAATAATAGCGCGTATTCTTTCACAATTTCTTATTAATGCTAATATTAGCCTAATCTAATGTCTAATGAATGCTAATGTAAGTGTTTCAATGCTAGATCTTAAAAGGGATAATATGTTGCACATGGATGATGGTATTAGTTTATTGGGTCAAAAATGTGCATAAATAACATAGCTAAGGCTCGCCCAGTAAAAATTTCTATTCCCAAAACAATAGTGTCCATTCTCTTTTAATTCCTTATCTATGCTTAAGTCAGACTATTCTAAGCCAATTTTTAATCAATGCTAACGCGCGTTTTTTCAGTGCTAGATCTTACTAAGAATAATTTGTGACGCATTTTGTTGGGTTAAAATAAGGTGTATGAATGTATAATAAACAAAACGCTAACATTCACTCAGTGAAAGAGTCTATTTTGAGAATGAGAATGAAATTTAAAGTATTTTTTCCTGATGTTAGATATCTAACCTCAAAGTTGATTTGTTGCACCTTTTTGTATCTTATTAGTTTTCTTAATTAAAAAAAAACGCGTGTAAGTAATTTTTGTAGAAAATATTCATGCCCTATTACAGAGCGGAAATACATTTTGAATCAAAAACAGAAATCTCTTCCCTCTCTGGCAGGCATAATGAATACACAATTTTCATGGCTGGTTTAAGAGTGAATCAAAAAAATGCCAAGCTCTATAACAACGTCGGTCACTCCCTGGAGAGTCAAGGACGTCACAACGAAGCTCTGGAATATTTTCAAGTTGCTGTCAAGTAATATTTAAAACTCTATTTCTCATTCTGTGCTGTTTGAAGTATTCTTTTTAACTAGAAACGTGAAACAGTTCTGTCAACCTCACCGTTTTCTCCTCTTTTTTCTTGGATTACTTTGTCATCTGCAGAGTGCAACCTGATGATATAGGAGCGCATATCAACGTTGGGAGGACGTATCATCACTTACACTTGTATGAGGAAGCAGAAAAGGCATTCAGAAAGGTACACTGAAAATAATTTGAATAAATTTTGTTAGGTATTTTTACTCATGCATAGTTTTTTTTACTAAAGTCTTTGTGGGCGAATTTTTTGCGGATATTATGAATTTTTCTCCGAAAACATTTTTGAGTATTGTCTATTTTTGGCAATGTTTAAGAGGAATCTTTTTTCCAAAATGGAAAATATAACGATGCATACATTTTTAGGCGCTTACAGTTCAAAGGCAGGAACTTTCAAAGAATTTTTAGGCATTTATGCTGAGAATGTATGCCACGGTTTTCTATCTACATCAAGCTCACTGGGGGGAAAATGTCTATGGTTAATGAAAACGCGTAGAGTTAATCATAAACAGAGAAAATGGATTTCATTCTCTAACAAATGGTCACAAGATCAAAATTTTCTTGTAGTTACTTTCAGGAAATATAATTTTGGATGTAATACACAAAGTTTTATCTCTCAATTCATCCAAGAAGTAGGAAAATGTCTTAACTTCAAGCATTAAACTTTTGTATTCTGTTGCCCCAACTAACATAACTTATAAAACTGCGACGGAGAAGTACAGTACTAAATTATAAACTATTGATTTTTAAGTTTGGACTTGAGCATTCCATGTCAAGTGACTTAGGTGTCTTCTCCCAACCATTTCTGAATAGGATAAAATTTCGTAGAGGTATACACATGCTTTTGAAACTAGCCGACGCAAGTTTTCCGCTTCCAAGGTCCAAATTCTGAGAATCTAGGGTTCTTCAAAAAAAAGGAAGGGGGGGGGGGCTCAGATGTCTGAAAAGAATTTCCATGTTTAGCCTGAGGTTTTCAGAAACTTTATCGTACAGGAGACTTGACACTTAAGAGCTTGAAGTACTATACTTTTTTTTTTAAATATGATCCAGTATTTTTGTGAGTTGGAGCACATTAGCTTTTATGTTGTACACATATAAATTCTTCACAAAGCTCGGTAGGGATTTTTTTATCCTGAATTTTAGGTTGTCAAAAGTTCAGAACAAAATTCTTTCAAAACCTCGTACTCCGTAATTCAACTGTTAAAACAGTTGTTTTTGATCGGTTAAAGTTGGACAGTGAAAATATTTAATTTTAAAATTTGCTGTTGTCAAAGTAACTATCAAAGTCCTTCACTTGTAAAGTAGCCTGTTTCCGATGTACTGTAGCTCTAATTAGACAATTTCAATCTTCTCGTTAGTAGCATTAGAAATAACAATTTTTTTCTTTTCAAAACAGTCTTTATTTTCAATGGTTTTATTTATGATTAGAATGAAAAAAATGTCCGTCATAAAGAATTGCCGTTTTTTTTTTTTGCAAAAAACATTTACTGATCGGAGAGTCAGAAAAAAAGGTTGAAAAACGTTAGTTTAAGCAAAAACTCTAATGATGACATGCAAAAACGCCTTAGATAATGCATCAATTTACTGCTAACAATCAAAAACAATTTCTAGCTTTTCGGGTTCATTCGAAAAAAAAGGCATAAATATGAATTAATTTGTGACAACTGTGTCAGGTCAGGGTAAGCAGTAAGAAGGCGATTTTTTTCTTCTGAATTTCGCTGGATTTCCTATTGGATTACGAAAGCAGAAAATCATTTTTTATCTCAAGTTACTTTCAATTTAGCAAAACTGATTTTACACTTGCTGTCAAAATGACTAGGTAAACGACTGATAAATGTTTTTGGGTCATTCCATGAGACGGAACGGGATATTTGGAGTAGTTTTGTCCGTAGGTTTTGTTCCATAAATACAAATAAAACAAACTAGGAATTTTTTAATTAGTAGCAACAGGGGTGCACATCCCCCCCCAAGCTCAGTGGCGCAAATCCCCCCCCCCAAATTTTTCACAACCCTCTTATGCTTTTTATCTTTTTTACCCCTCTTTTTTATTTTATTTATTTTTTAAATATTATTTATTTATTTTTTTAAATTGTAACTATTATTTTTTATATATTATTATTTTTTTAAAAGTTCGAATTGTGCGTGGAATAGAACGCTTTATTTTTCTTTTCAGACATTCGAACACACACACACACGCACACAAATAAAAAAATAAATAAATAATAATAAAGAAAAAATTTAAATTAAAAACATAAATTAATGATTAATTTTTATTTAAAAAATATATTTCTAATTTAAATAAAAAAATAAATTAGTAATTTAAATTTAAAAAAAATAAATTAATAAATAATTTAAATAAATAAATAAATTAGTTTGAAAAAATTCCTTCCAAAATGTTTAATGGCGCAATTTGCGCCATAATCCCCCCCTGTGGGCACCCCTGAGTAGCAACAGTAAAGATTTGCCATAAGAATTACATGAAAAGTTAAAAGTTAATGGTTTTATCAAAATAAACCAAGGACAAGCGATAAAATGCCTGTGAAGAAACGGGACACATATGAGTCCCGTTCCGTCACATTAATTTTATTGCACATAATGCACATATTAACTTTTAAACTATCGACTTTTAATTTTTTATCTAATTTTTATGACAAACCTTTACTGCTGCTACCAATTAAATAATTCCTAGCTTTTACTATTAGTATTTATGGAACAAAACTCAATGAAAAATCTACTCCAAATGTCCCGTTCCGCAACATAGAATGGCTCTTTTATGTTTCACTTTATCTATTTTTTTTAATACCCAACGAGCAACTGTATGATCAATGCCGTTTTAATTTTCTTAACAGGCAAAGGATCTTCTTCCACGACCTAAAACTGGAGAACCTTACCAAGCTCGTATTGCACCGAGCCATTTAAATGTATTCCTGAATTTAGGAAACTTAATCTCGAGGAATGGCTCCAGACTTGAAGAAGCAGACGCAGTAATATGAACACTTTTTAATTCTACATTTCCTGTTCCTTCTCTTTTTGTCAAATGAAAATGTTCTTTGTGAAACTGGGGAGGTTTCTACTTACTAGGCATTCGTTCACTTCCGTTTTGAATTGTGGCAGCAAAGTTGGACTCTTTATCTAGAAAGGATTAGGGATGATATTAAATTATTGCTCTTATTAAGTTCGTGCTATTTTGATTGATAAAAAATCTTTGTTATTATATTAATTATTCGAACGTATAATGGTTTTTTTTTCTAACTGTACTAAATTAAAGTGAAAATTAAATCAATTTTAAATCAGAATTGAAGGAAGGGGATAACGATCATTTATATACTAGTGAGTTGAGTTCAATGTTCAATTTTCGTCTTCTAAACAAGATTCCCATTATAAAAAATTTGAAGAAAAACTTTTTAAAATCTGCAGAAAATTAAAGCATACTTGAAACATGCTTCAAAAAAAATGCAGCCTGCAGAACATTTAGAAAAATTCCGCAAAAATCTTACGAAAAAAAAACTTTTTTTTCCTTTCTTTTTCCCCACATTTTCTGCAGATTATGTTTAAACGGGTTACTCGTATATTTAAGTAAATAGGTTGAAAACGGTGCGAAAATGTTAATGAAACACTGATTCGTAATGTTTGCAAATGCAATGTATGTAAATTTTATTCAATGTATAAGTTAAATTTAATAACAATTAAGGTACAGTTTCTTATAGTGTGACTTCATGTATTATATTTACTTGAATAAACGGAAACAGTATAGGTTTTCAGTTGGAATGCGCTCTCTATGGGTAACAAAAATAAATAGAACTATTCCAATCGGGTCATTGGATGAAAAGTCACGAAAAACCAAAATTTCACGAATTGATAATCTCACCTGTTCAAAGTCATTTAAAAAGCATGTCATAACTCACAATATTACCGGGATCGTGCGAGCACTAAATTTTTAATTTTTTCTTTTTTAAATAATTTTGTAAATATATATGTATACATACATCATTCATGCAGTTTCCAAATAAAATCATTGGTTTTAATTTATCATTATTAATATATTTTTTTCTTTTTGCAGTTATATAAGCAAGCAATAAGCATGAGATCGGATTATATTCAAGCTTACATTAACCGAGGGGACATTCTGATCAGATTGAATAGGTAATGTGATTGTTTTAAATTATTTATGCACTTTGAAAGTCATCAATTATTGCAGGTAATGACTTTCAACGTAAAATAAGTAGAGAAATGTGGGGTAAGGGAAATAGTTAAGATGATGTACCTTTTTCAAACTCAACAAATTAGAAATTGGGTCTAAAAATCCCAGTACATAAACAAACAACAACATGGAAGCTCTGAACAAGTTCTATCAGACGCAAAAAATTATCTTTCTGCTCATGCTATTGTTTTAAACTTTCAAGTGTGTTTTGACTTCACGTTTTAAAGGATTTTAATTAATATCTTCGTTAATTGATGTCATCTGAAGACGCGACCTAGCTAAGAACACTCTCGATCAGTTCTCCTCTCAAGAAATTTTTTTCTCTAAATCGTTGCATCCGTTCATGTGCTAGAGCAGTGGTGGCCAACCCGCGGCACGCGTGCCACAATGTGGCACGGCAGACCAGTAACAGTGGCACGCGAAGACTTTTTGAAAAAAAATCCAAAATTGAGGAAAAAATGTCGATCTCAAAAATATTGATAAAAACTAAAACCCTTAAACTGATAAATGTCATGATATTGTGACAATTAAGTGTCAGGAGGCTGGCTTAAAAATTGTCTGAACTACAATATTGCAAAGTACTTAGCGTTAGCTTCGGACATTCAACGGAAGCTGTGAGGCTACAAACAATGCTTTGTAAAGCATATTTGTGCTTGACACGAATGAAACTTTCGATGCTGCAAAATGGATTTTTGATCTGCAATAGTTTCAGCTACGTATGATGAAATTGAAGAAAAAAAAACTCTGCAACTAAAATTAAGAAACTAGATTGGACAAAATTTGGCATGGTTGCACAAATGAAGACCCTTAAATTGTTTTTGTTACATTACTTGAAAATATTTTGGGAAAATAACTTCAAAAGTGTCATCGAATTATCTATCACAAGTTCCTTGCCAATAAAGAATGAGACTTTTCTCTGCTGGTAAGTTTTCCTTAACCAGTAGAGGCCATCTACAATCTACATTCTTTCATGATAAAACTTTAATTTCTTTCTCTCTACGTTGGAGAAAAAAGAATAAAACATTAAAAGTTAATACTGAAAGTATCAACCGAAATTTAATAATTTTCCAATGGTATATGGAGAAAATTTTACACCGATTTTAACTATTCATTCAGTGTTAGGTTTGATGATTTTCAGGATCATAAAAAAATGCAGATATTTTCAAATTTTTTGTTTATTTCTCTGCAAGACACTTGTTACCCTTCTGAAATCCAAATCGGAATTACTGACCTTTTGCATTGGTAATTGAATATAGGAGCGTAGTTCAACAGAAAGTCACCCACGTTGTATTGAAACTTGGAAATTTGTAATAACAATTTTTTTTTTTCACATTTACACACTTTATCCGTCTGATGCTGTTGTAGATTTGGCTAAGAATACGCTTCTAAACAAATTTTTTTTGTTATGAATGCAGAAAAATCGAAATACCGTTGAATATTAATTGATTGCACTTAAACAGTTAAATTTCTTAGGATTCTCAAGAACTAATCCTAAAATTAAAAACTTGGTAGAAAAGATGCAGACTCATAAGCCACATTAAGTACAGACTGTTTAATTTTTAGAATAGAATGTTTGATGTTATTTGTTTCTATTTTAAGCATAAGCCAACTGACAGAATCTATAAAAATGTTTACTAACGATAACTTTTAAGTTCGGACTTGTTTTATCTGTATCATCATTTAGATTTAAATGACTCAAATTTACGGGAAAAAATGTTTCATTTGAGTAAGAATTACATAATCAGCCAGCATAAAATCAATTTTTAACTTAAAGAAAAAAAATCAATTTGTTGGAAAAATACAATGTGGCACGCTGAGTTTTTTCTCTCCAGATAGTGGCACTCTTCCTAAAAAGGTTGGCCACCCCTGTGCTAGAGCGCCACAGACAGATACACAGATGCGCAGACACGTCAAACCTATAACAACCTTCCTTGTTGCGTCGTTGGATAAAAAAACAAGAAGGTTCTGCTGGTTCAGAAGATATTTTCTCTCATTAATTATTGAATCATGAGGTTTTGTTTCTTGTGTTTTTTTTTCTAAATTGAAATAAAATTCAATCTCTCAACTACAAAAAACTGAGTCTTATTTAGCGGATAACGAATAAAAATAATGAATCTAATTCAAAAATTTGAATCATGAGGTGCATACACAAATTACTGCTCTTTAAAAATTAGAAAATGGATCAAACTCTGTATAAAAAAACTATAGAAATCAGGCATTGTCCACTCTAATGATAGGTGTACAATGAGGCGCATTTATTGGCAAATAAATACTAACGGCCATAAATATTAAGTTAAAAGCTATTGTTTGAGAGTATTAAACCAAGCGGAAGTAAAACTATCACTTCTATTGACCTAAAAAATGCACTGCTATTTTCTTAATTTCATTTTTTATATCATTATTTTAGTTTTCTGCGAAAGAGTTTCGTTTAGGAGGATATTTTAGCAATTTCCGTTTTCTTAATTTATTGAAGCATTACTTAACTTTTACTATTCGTTTTTTTCACCACGTGAATCATAAAACACTTCCTAGTTTCCGGAAAATTACTGAAAAATTTCTCAACGGAAATAATTAAATGTCTTTACAAAATGCTTTTGCTACACAATTATTGACTTTGAAATTAACCAGTTATGTTTAAAACAGAATTATGTTTTTAGATAAAATAGAAGTATTAAAAATGTGGATGAAATATATTTCTACTAATTAATTTAACTGTGCGGAAGTGCATAAGAAATTACAAACATTAAAAGAGTTTCATTGAGCTGAATAAAAGCTCATTGCATAACGTTCTATCTATAAGTTATGTTTAAAACTAATATAATACTTGATGTATCAATTCAAAAAGACATTTTATGTTGTTCTATACTTAAGTTTCCTTTGAATTTGAAGAGATATTTATTGCTCTGGGAAGGTAAACAACAGTATCCACTAATTATCCCCCCCTCTCCCCATTCCTGTTTTTTTGTCATATGTTTCACTTTACCTTTATTGTACCGACTTATTTTGCCTTATAATGCGATTCAAAAAATTGCAAAAGACAAGTGCGTAGAAATATAACAATAATGTAATTGTTATTATTTTATTTTTTTAATTTTTTTTATTTCCTTGTTAAGTCAACACCAATCGCAACTTTTCCGTACTATAGCTACTCGAAATAAAATTTTGGTTTGCTTCGCTTCCTTTAAACTCAAACTTTCAAGTGTATTTTAAGTAGCTTCATATTATTTTAAAATATGAGTTACCTTTTAACATGCTAACTGAAATTATTTGTAACAGAGCAACAGTTTTTTTTTTTTTTTTTTTTTTAAATATAAAACCAAATAAGTTTTTCTCATTTACTTTTTCTCATTTACTTTGACTAGTTTTTATTATTATTTTTTTTATGGCTACTATTTTTTAAAAATTAATAAAAATAAATATTTGCTGGTTTTACAATGTGTACTTATCATATTTTCTACAACATAGTGTGGAATTTTTAAAAAGAGATAATAAAGCCTTAAAGGATCTCTTCTTTATTTCTCCTTTATATTTTCCTCTTATTTATTTATTCCTTTAATTTACTCATTCATTAGTTTTCATCTATTCGACAAAGGGATACTTTTGTGCAAAGTTTTAACAATTAATATAAGACACGTGTTTGCAACTGATATTGCAAAATGCTTAATTTTAACAAAACTTTTTTAGCGAAATATATACTTCCTTTATTTCTAAACGTTAACTATCAATTTCATATTTTTGAGCTTTATAAATTCAAACCTTAAATTAACTTTTAATAATGCATACCAGGAGTTCAAATATTTAATTTAATAACTTTGTACTTGATATTTACAGAACTAAAGAAGCTCAAACAGTTTACGAAACAGCTCTACAGTTCGACGACGGTAATCCAGATATTTACTACAATGTAAGAAATCTCTCATATCAATGTTCCATAGTTATACAAATATTTAATTTAATTTCCATATCAGATCTTTGCATTCAACTCTTACAAAGCTACCTTACTTAGAATCCTTTTATCGGTATTTCATTTCCTATTGAATAAATAAACTTTTCATATGAAATGCGTTTTAGATTGCATTTAGTTTGCCGAAATCAATATATTCTTATCAATGGAATTGCAAATACTGTACTATACAAATTCCACGTTTCTGTGTTCGATGTGATAAAAATTAAACTTCCCAATAGGAGTTTAAATACCATTTGATTTTGAATTTTTTATTTCAAGTGTTTTGAGCTTTGCTTAGTATTTTATTTCAATTTCTACATGAGATCAAATAACTCACTAAGTGCATTGAAGCAAAATTGCTTCACGAAATAAGTTTTTTTTTCTTTATTTTAACTTTGTTTCATGGGAAATAACTCATTTTATTAACTTGATTTAATAAGTAATAACTACTAATTCATATCTCTGAATGTCAAATACATCTTGTTGATGTATCCTGCTTTTAAATTGTTACATGAGAGTCAGAAACAACTTAAATGATATTACAAAAACAATTACTCATCGCAGACAGATTTCCTTTCTATTTTTAGAAATGTTGTTTAATGGGAAATACTTTTTAACTCATTTTCTTGAATTGATTTAATAATTTATAACAAGTAGTTCATGTTTTCGAATGGCTTAAACCCTTTACTATATTATGCTGTCAATTTGTTACATGATATTACAAAAACAAAAAAAAAGTAATATGTGCATTCAAATTAAAATGTACAAGATTCAAAAAGACGCGTTTTTACATGAATATATTATTTATTGCATATTTTCCCAAATAGTAAACGACATTTTATCATTCAATTACATTTATTTACAAAATAAGAACTAACGTGATTTATTTTCCTAGTGAACTAGTAAAAAGTAGATAATACGTCTCGTTATCGATGAAAACTGAAATAAATGAAGTATTGTGAAAGAAACTTGATATTTTAAGGAAACAAACTTCAAGAAATAATAACCTCTCTCAAAATCAAAATTCTTTCCCCGATGAAAAATAGTGTAAAGTAATGATTTGAAACAAAACAAACTATATACCCATTAATATAATGGTTTACTTGTCGTATTTCACAATATGTTTAGTTTTGCGTAGTATTATTTCGGACTTCACTAAATGATTATTTTATATGTATTCTTCGGAAAGTACATATGTATATGTATACTTTATTATGAAATATTTTCTAGACTATATCATTAAAAATCTGCTGCCGTGATATTTTAATTTTTTCTCAGAAAAATATAAATCAATGATTGCAATAAAGATAATAAATTGGAAGATTGCGCGATTTTTCTTCTAAAGCGAATTACTACGATGGAAGAAAAATATATTTATTCTCGTTATTGAATTAAAAGTAACAAATTCATCCTAATTAAAATGGATAATATTTTTTTTTTCGAAATTACAGAAAACGGAAAATTCTTCTTGTTAAGAAACAAATTAATACCTTTGTGCTTAAAAATAAAAGCAGATAATACAGCGTTAAAAAACTCAAATAAGTAGAATCACTGCTGACACGTGTTTCGGCGTTACAATGAACGTCTTTATAAATGCACAAAATGTGCGCTTATGGATGTTAAGACATGTCTCACATGAATGTGAACGAAATGAAAGATTTATTTACTATAGGGTGCGTTCTGGTAAGTGCGTCCACTGGGAATTATATGAACACTGTCTTGAAATGGCTTCTGCAACACATCGACTATGTTAGATAACTGTCTAATGATAATTTCAATAGGTAGAATTCAGGCCTGGATTCAATAGACGAAACACAATCAGGGATAACTTAAATGTCTTCAAAAAAAACTCTTAAGTAAAGATTGAATAGGTTTTGTTTCAGTTTCTCTTGTAGTCATACCAAGCAATTGAAGTCAAGAAATGCAAGTTGTTTTTTTTTTTGAGTAATAGCTACTAATAACATACATGGGGTATTTTGATCAAATACTCTAACTAAAATTTGTTTATATGACGGTACGCACTTTCCCTTTCTTTAAAGTAAGGTGGGGGTAAGTGCGTACCATTATGATGGGGCAAGTGCGTACCACTATCATGAGGCATATGCGTACTATTATGCGGAGCAAGTGCGTACCATTAAGATGAGACAATTGTGTACCATTACGTGGAAAATCCGACTCTCGTAATTCACCTTTAATTTTGCTTATAAGTCTTTTATAAACCGATTATAAATCCGTCATTTCCATCAAGTATTTATATTAACATTGAATGCGGCATAAGATTTCAATTTAATTCATTACCTCTGAAATATATTGGCTTTTAGATATCAGTTAGTAAATTTTTCGTTAAAAATAGTGATCATAAACTATACTTAATTTAAACCAGAATGACAAATGAAGCAATGAAATTAAGTGAAACACTCAACTGGTTCAAAAAACGAAGGTGGAGTAATGTATAAATTATATTTAAGAAAATTAAGAACACCTTGTGAAAAACTATTTGAATGTGCAAGAAAAATAAAAGTACAAGTATCACATCATGATCAATTATTTTCTTTCTTTTTTTTTTGCTCTTTATTTTGTGTTTTTTCTTACTGCTGCTGATTCTAATAAGAAAAATATTTTAAAACCGTATTTATTCAAAAAAAAAAAAAGAAAGAAAGAAAAAAGACGAATTGTTCACTCAGGTCACCTAACGATCTACTATACAAATAGAATTAAAGAAAATCACAGGGGTACACACTTACAACAAAGCTATTGGACGCACATGTCTCATCTTACATTTAAGAAGGGGTAAGTGCGAACCCTGCCTTAAACACAGACTGATTAATGTATTAAACCAAAATAAACTATGTAGACTATGAGTGATTATTACTAAATAAAAACAACTTACATTTGCTCACTTGGTCTTACTAAAAGGACAGAGGAAGAATCACAGACACAACTCTCTCAATCTTCAAATCACAGTTGTTCGCTAGGTAGGGAAAGTGCGTACCTTTGAATAGGTGTCATAAACCAGGTCACAAAACCTATGCTTACGGTTTATTTGACATATTATATGCTTAAAAATCTTAGTAAAGGATCTGGAAAGAAAACTAAAAAAAAATTGTGAGTGTACAAGATTTTTCAACAGAGCAGCATCCCTGAGAACATGAACTTTGAAAAAAAGGGTACGCACTTACCAGAACTCACCCTAACCAAAAGTTCAGAAAATTTCCACCCATGTTTTGAGACAACCAAATATAAAATAAATTTATTCGATCAGGACTAGTTTGAAGAAATACTGATGATATTCAAAGCACTTCAAAAGCAATTTATTCAATCATTTTAAAGTTTAAAGCGATGATAATAATTCCAGAAAAATTTAGTTCTTTAAGAAAACTTTCACCTGTATTTTGTTTTGAATCATGCTTATAACAAAATTTAATTTATTTACTCCATAAAATGTTGGTCAATTTCGATCAACAACTTATTTTGAGTAAAATTTGAAAAAATCATGCTAGCTGTTTGAAATAGTTACAAGTTGCATGTTTCAAATTTAGTTTTGTATTTCTTATCTTGTACAGAATCGTCAAATCATTTTTCCGCATTTAAAATGATTTCACTCATACTCATGTTATTGAATAAATATAACCATTACTATTGCATTAAAACTACATTTGTCTGGATCTTTATTTCTTGCAATATACCTCTTATGCTAAAATTGTTTTTTGTATTCAGTTAGGCGTTGTTTTTCTGGAACAAAGAAATGCTGAACGTGCACTGTATTACTTCGACAAGGCCCTGAAGATTAATCCTGAACACGAAGTAAGATAATGCAAACAAATTTTAATTACACTTAACACCAACAAATGTAACTAAAACTTTCTTTATCCCTCTAAAGACTGTTATGGGACACAGAGGGGGACTTTTAATGGCCCTCCAACTTTAAAATGAAATGGTACAAGAACCGTTACAAGATATACACCACCAGTGCGGCCTTGCTATATAGATAATTTTTTTATTTAAAAAAAACGTCGAAAAGGAAATTAATCCACAAGGTGTTTTGAACCCGGGTTATTCCTAAGTAGCATCAATTCATCGGATTTTGATCGGCCGATCATCGAACTCCTCGTAAACTGATCCCGTAACGCACGATGACATCGTTCCGATCAGTAACCGAGCACGGTTTTCGATGAGCTACTTTTCATCGGAAAGCGATATCCTTCCGATCAACTTTCCTGATGAAAATAAGCCGAGCTATATTCCATCGGAAAACGATATCCTTCCGATCAAGTTTCCCGATGAAATTCTTCGGCACGGGACTGTTCTGCTCGTAAATTGCTCCAAATCTCATTGTATTTCGAGCAAAACTCATCGGATTTTGCTGCTCGGATTCTGTTTGGCCGATGAGACATATTGGATCATCGATCGATGAGAATTTCATCGTGTTTCGATGAGTGGCCGATTATCGGCCGATGAGATGATGCTGCTAGGGTCGCTTATCAATATATGAATTGCCATTTTGATACATTGGAAGGGACACTGAATAAGGTTAGCCATCTTATTAACTGAATATGAATGCATTCGATTTCTATCTCTCGGGTCACGTCAAAGACATGGTGTGCAAGAAGAAGCCGACAGACTTGAATGGCTATAAGAAATCCATTTCTGAATCATTTTTTCAAGAAGAAAAATACCTGCACAAGTAACTGATTACTTTGTGACTAGTTGTGCTATTACAAGGGCGGATACAAGGGAGGGGAGATGGGGCGATCCCCCCTCCCTTGAGGGACTCTTCCTCAGTTAATTTTCAGCATTGAAGTTCAAAAATACATTTTTGGCCTATTTTGATGTTAGAGAAAAAGAGATTTGGTGCTTTCCTATAGAGACGTTTCGAAATTGAAGACCGAAACATTCGTGGTCAACATTTGTAAACTAGTTTATGTAGTAAAAGGTTAGTAAAAAAAACTGCCCCTCCTTTGAAACATTTTCTGGATCCGCCCTTGTGCTACTGTATCGTCTTTTAAGGTTCTCACTTTAAAAACATTGTGCATTACTTTCTTTTTCGATGTTCTTTTCAATAGAAAAAAATGCTGCAACGGTTCTCATGTAATTTTAAAGTTGGAGGTTAATTAAAAATCACCCTGTATATAATTTGGGTTCAAGTTAAGTTTTTGAAAGTTATGGAATACAAAAAATATACTATTACCTATATGCATATTATTTTCATATAGTTGAGTTACAAAAATCGTGCTGTCAGTAAAAAAACAGGTATTTTTAAACAAATTTATTGTTTTATTTCCAAACACTTTTCATTGGACTATTTTGTAGATGTTTCTTTCAGCAATATAGGAATAATTCTGTTACTTAATGGTGCGTTGGTTGAAGCTCAGCTTTAAATACCCGACCTCCAAGAGTTCTTAATTTCTCAATAACTTAGCTTTAATGCATGCATTCATGAATATTTTTCTACTTAAAATGAAAAATTAGTCACGATACAAGCTTGAGTTTCTTAACTGACCAGAGAACCATTCAAAAATGTGAAAATGCAAAGCATTAAATACGTAGATTTGAAAGAGCATAATAAAACATGTTTTTGAAGGCACAAATTACACAGTCCAGTCACATTAATGTGACCACCACGTACTTTCGACGTCGACGTCAAATTACCAATCATAAAAGACACTTGGTAGCACAATGCAGTTGAGGGTTTACAAAGGTGTGTGAGGGCTTTGGAAACCATTTCTATCATTAGCGTAATTCAAAAACGGGTAAATTTATCCGACGTCCAAAAGGGCATAATCATTGACTTTCGGGCCAAGGGTAGAAGTATTTCCAAAATGGCTGTGTTTTTGAGCTGTTCGTTTGCCATCGTGGTAAAAGTGTACCGTGCATGGAAAAATGGAACTGTCAAAAATCAGCGATGTGGAAAATGTGGTGCCCCAGGAGCCATAGATGACAGAAGCAAACGACGGCTGTGGAGATGCGTTCGGGTTGATAGACGGGCTACCGTTGAGCAGCTGACCCCCCCCCCCCCAGATGAACCAAGGGGCTACCAACATCATTTCCCAAACTTAATATTTAGTGGACGTTGCTGCGTCTGTGCTCCCGAAGCACAAGACTAGTTCATGCAGCTATGCTGACTACTGTCCATCGACGACGAACCCTGGAATTTGAAGGCCAATACCACAGCTGGACGTTTATTGAGTGGCAACAGGTAGCATTTACTGATGAATCACGTTTTATGCTCCATCGGGCAGATGGACGTTGGCGTATAAAGCGTGAAACCTCTGAAACCAAACTCCCTCAACCATTGCCAGAACGGTCTAAGCTGGAGATGGGAGCATTATGGGCTAGGGAATGTTTTCCTGGCATTCTCTGGGCTCACTCATTATTGTGGAAGGCACGATAAATGAATACAAGTACGCATCTGTCTTTGCGCCATTTCACCCTCCAGGGTCCCCCGTACCTACCAGCTTAGTGGTTTAACCGGGATAGGGCCCTGAAGAGCGCTCTGTTCTTAATTTTGAACCAGAACCTAGGGTCGAGCAAACCATAGGCCCTAGCACCCCCAGAGGTATCGTTTCACTTGGAGGACTTTGTGACCACGACATTTTTAACGCCTCCCAGTCACCATTAATCAAGACGGTGGATCTTTGATCGGCTGGGATCGAACCCGGGTCCTTTCGGACACGAGTCCGATGCCTTACCGATCGGGCCACCACGGCCCCTTCTGTCTGTCTTTGCGCCACCATGTCCACCAATATTATGTGCAATGTTTTTTCCTCAGGATGATGGCATCTACCAGCAGGTCAATTTGAAGTGCCATACAGCTGCCACTGCACGTGCGAGGTTCGAAGAGTACCAGAATGAGTTCACTCTTCTTCATGTCCAGCAAATTCTCCTGATTCAAACAGAATCGAGAATATGTAGGACTAACTCGATCGGGTTATTCGCTCCATGGATCCTCATTCGCGTAATCTAGCTCAGCTGGCCACAGCATTGGAGTCAGCATGGCTCAAATTACCAGTGAACACCTTCAGGGCCCTAAATAAATCTCTTCCTGCACGTCTCGCAGCAGTCTGCTCTGCGAAAGGTGGTTTTTCAGGCTTTTGAAAGGTGGTCACATTAATGTGACTGGACTGTGTATATGCCTTCGTATTTCCGTTTTCGAAATGTGAGATCTTAAAGTCTGCTGAAGTTTTTAAAAAAGATGACAAATTTAGCTAGTTTTGGTGTATAAAGGATCACACCTCAAGTAATTACCAAGAGTTTAGAAACACCCTATGTTTTTGATTTGAAACACAAAAGTTAATACTATGTGAAAAAAAATTTCATTCGTTGAGATCAGAGTTTGTATAAATATTTATTTCGTTCCAAAATGAGCAAATTTGTATTATTTTTCCAGCAAGCCTTATTGAATTCTGCCATTTTAATACAAGAAAGTGGAACCCCAGAAATGAGAAAAGTAGCTTATGACAGGTATGTAAGAATGTAGTTGTTTTCTTTAATGCAAAAAATTGTTTCAAGAAAGAGAATTTTTCTATGATATCTGATATTAGCAAAAACTTAATAATACATTAAAAGTTCTGTTTCAAAAAAAAAAGTCTTACCACAACACTATGCTTTTCCAACCATTGTTGTTAGATGAAATATTCATATAGGTTTATGAGCTTTTTTGCATTCCAAACTGGTTGCAAAAGCTCAGTCAGCTTTCATATTGTTTGCTGAGGTTTTTGCACTGAGAAAGAGGCTCCATTGTAGCCTTGAAATAGCTATTTGCTGTACTTTCTACCAAGTTTGTGCTTTATTTACGTTGATTTTTAACTTCAATTATAGTTCAACACAAAGCTTATTTAATCATTTTTCATTTAGTGCATAAACTACCTTAGTAATTTACAAGGACGATTTGAATAACCTGTGGTGCTATTTAGTAAATATATCCTTAACATAGTAAGAGGTTCTCCTAAAGGAGTAATTTCTGTTAGGAAAAAAAATCATCGTCCAAAAAATGTATCCATATAATAATAATAATAAATACAACAAATAAATAAACAACAAAAAATCATTTGCAGAGTTATTTCTTTTAACGGTAGGAGTCCGTCATTTTTTCTCAGCCTGTATTTTTGCCATGTTTGCTAAGTCAGAGTTTTAGTCGGGAATTAGGAGTCGCAGTCGACAGGCAGAGTCAGAGTCAAAGGCACGAAAATTCAAATAGTAGGACTCGGTCATTTTTTACTAGCCTGCATTTCTACCACAGCGGTGGAGTCGGAGTCGGAGACTCGGCGTCGGAGTTGGTTTTAAAAAATTAAGAGTCGTCAGTCGAAGTCCATTGACAGAGTTTGAGTCGAAAGAGCTAAAATTATAATCATAGGAATGGTTCATTATTTTTGAGCCTGCATTTCTGCCATTTTTTTGAGTCGTAATCGGAGTCAAGATCAGAGTCCTCACAGCAGCTTATTCAGAAAAGTACTTTTTATACATCATTCATCAAAACCATTTTCTAACAAAGTTAGTTTGAATGAAATCCGCCCTTACGTTCAGTATCTACATTAAATTTAAATTTCCCCATGGGCGCTAATGTTAAGTTTTTCTGAAAAGCTCAAAATTGAACGAAAAATGATTCAAACCAAAAAGCAAAATGTGGGAATGAGGTGTCTCGCCAAGATTTTTCCGAACAAAAAAAAATTATTCAATTCGGACTGTTCACTCATTAGTGATTAAGTGCGGAAAGGTTTTTTTAACGGTTCAATGTTGATCGAAAAATTGTTCCCATTGAAAATTTAAATACGGTAATAAAGTATCCTTGCCGAGATCATTCGAACAAAAAAAAATTGTTCAAATCCAACTGTTCATTGAAAAGTTACTACCGCGGGACAGGTTGTTTGAACTGTTCAAAGCTGAGCAAAAAATTGTTCAAATAGAAAAGTCAAATGCAGGAATGAGGTGTACTGACTGAGATCTTTCCCAAAAAAAAAAAAAAAAAAAGAGTTTGTTCAAATTGGACAATTCAGTCTAAAGTTATTAGGGGGATAGACAGACAGACACGCCCCCACACACATTGTTCCCCATCTCAAAACCTTACTTTCCAATTTTCAATTTTTCGATATTTATTTTATTTTTTTTAATTCCTTTTTGACATTTTTTGTTGGACTTGGCAATATTTTTATGATGTATTAAGCCACTTTTAATGTTTTTTTTTTCTTTTTTCTCCTTTTATTGAGAAAGTAGGCTAAAAAGTTGTCTCTAGTTTAATAAATTGCTTTTTTCCAGATCGCACATGGGAAAAAATTAAAAATTTCCAATTTAAAAAAAGAAAGCAATATAATTTTGCTACACTTACACAACAAAGGAATATTAATAAGTGTTATAAATAAAATATTTTTCATAAAACAGTGCATATACTACCATAGCAATTTACAAGGACGATTCGAATAACCGTTGTGCTCTTTAGTAAATATAACCTTCGATTCTTATAAGTTTATGTAATGGAATAGCTTCAGTACCATATATTATATCCTCTCGTTACGAGAATTGTGAGAGGGAGTAATGGGCATTTGTCAAATGCAAAGTGCTCTGAAATTTAAATCAATTTACGCACATATGGAATCTTCTATTACCGTCCAATGCGATGGTTTCAGTTATCCACATAATGCTCTTTAATAGCTAGTTAAAACTTTGGGGAAAATTTAAAATTATAAAATAATTATGTACTTCTATTTTCTTTCCGTGCGCAAAAAAAAGGGTTTAATTTAAATCATCTGCGCAAAGTATTTCTCTACTCTACGTTGTTCTTTAGTGATCTGAAACAAATGTTTTTTTTTCCTACTGATTAATCTACTATGATCTTGTTCACTTTTTTAAAGAAATGTACTGTGTTTGGATTTGCAAAAGCACTTTTTTCTCAAAGGTTTCAAAATAAAAATACATTTTTCTTTAAAAATCTAATTGCAAACGAAAAGGACAAACTCTTTCAATGTAACAGAAACAAGAGCATAAACTAGAAAAAAGAAAAAAATAGACGTCCTATCACCCCCCCCCCCTCGTTTGATTTTGTTTATAAATGATGGAAAAAATATTGAAATAATTGCTGCAGTTGAAATATCAAATGTATCCAAAATTATTTCACAAAATTGAGCATGTATTTGAAAACAATAATACTCACAGAAGATTAAATCACTCAAAAACCGCAGTGTTTGTAATGGAAAGGGTATGAGTTCAAATCTGGGGTCAAAAATATTTTGATAGTTTTTTTTTTTCTTTAGCAGAATTCTAACCCAACTTTACATCATAATACATATTATTTTCCAAAGTTTCTTTTTTGTCATTATTTCATCAAGACATCATTTTAAAGACTTTTTCACTTATGTCAGTGCAAAATAGTCAAGCAGCGCAAGCTTTACAAGATATATTATTTTGTTTACAATTTTATGAACACAGAAGGTCAAAATTTATTAACTTTACATATTTATATATAAACTGGAAATGAACGAATCTGTAAAACCTATATTTGAAAGGAAAAAAAAGGAATATTTTATTTAAGTTTTGAATTGATCAAAACACCAGAAAATTTATATCTGTAGTTCCCTACAGTGATTTTTCAAGGAATCAAAGTGTTCTATTGAGACAGTACCCGTGATGGATACAGCTCACTAGGGAGATTTTCTTCCTGTAAGCCTCTTTTGCATAGAATGCAGAACAGAAAATACAAGAATTGTAAAGTTCTTTCCGGCAGAATTGAATTGTATGTAATCCGGGGTAAGAAGGGATGGAATGCTCATGCGTTTATTGCAAATGTCAAAGTTCTGCTGGAATTAAATGGCATAAAAGTCCAAGACATAGGTAGTTTTTCAGAGAGGATTGGGCATTAGGTAAGCTAACAAACTAGCGAAAGATTTTCGTGTGCGTCTGCATAATGTTGTATACTATTATTATCAATACTGAACTTTTCGACTCGAAAGAAAGAGACATAATGTGGTTTTGAAAGTTTTACTATAGAAAATGACACTAGGATATAATATTATTCAACAATACAAAAATGATATTTATGTTAAGGTACTGGGACATATAATAGATGAAATACAGGCTGCTATAAGGCATAGTAAAATAGCGAAGCAAATTGGGGTGGTAAGCGCTCTCAAATCCGCAATTCTTTTGAACCAAATGTTTTAGGGATCATAAAGAATTTTTTCATTTACTCTAATTTAGAGAAATGTTTTAGAAATGTAATATTATTTAAAAAAAAACAGAATCAAATTAAAACAAAAAAAAGAAATAAATGATACATTGTTCCACAATTTTAATTTTATGCATGAAATTAATAATTTTAATATGGATTACCATTTTTCTACAACATATTCATTGCAACTCAACTTTTTTTATTGACAAGTTTGTCAAACGTAGAAATAATAGTTGTTTTTTTTTTCTTTTTCTTTCTTTTTTTTTTTTTGAAACATCATTTTACTTTTGATATGTTTTTTAGTAATTTCTTCTTGCTTTGGTGAGTTTTGGCCCTGAAGAAATTTTAGGTATTTATCCCCTTGCCAAGTCGCAACCTTCTTTATTACGAGCATATTTCTTCATTTTCTATCTTTCTTTCTTTATCGCATATAACGTCAATTTCATTCATAATTAATGATCTCTTAATCAGTATTTTTTTCCTTCATCTGAACCCTCTTGCTCACTGCGCAGTCATTCAATCTGAACCTCTTTTTATTGGGAAACACAATTTCGGTAGGGAAATTATTTTGTAAGGAAAAAAAGGGGGGGAAAAGTTTGGCGTTATCACAGGATGAGTGAAACACTTCAAATTCATTTTCAAAATTTTCTGCTTAAAAACTATATTCTAAACGTTCTGTTAAGTGTATAAAATACTTTTATTTGGTTTAATATGCTTTTACTGCATTAAAATTTTATTTCAAAAATTTATATTTACTGTTGTGCATTTTTGCACACACACACACGCACACACAAACATTGGCTGAAATAAACATTGCAATTGATCCGCTATAGGAATTCTTTAACACTTTCTACTACATCATTGTTTAGATGTAAAAAATGGTGTGTATTGAAAACAATTGTGGACAATAGGCCTAAGGGTAAAAGATGCTATATCAACTTCACACTAAAATGAGAAGACCTAACCAGTTTCTTGATTTACCCTCTGTATTAATTAAATTTTACCTAAAGAATATCTCACAATGTGTGCTGTAGTGGGAGGAAATACGACCCAGCAAAAATACAGAACTGACACTGACAAGCCATCGCATATATTTATATGGATAGACAGCTTGTTACGCACACACCTTATTTTCGGGAACGCTGCGTATTATTCTGACAAAAGCTGCACGAAAAATCTACACCAAAAGAAAATCCGCTTTCGCCGGAATAATCCCGTTTAGTAGGGGGGCAAAACGAATAAGCGGGAAAGAAGATTCTTTCTCCGAATTGATTCCAACTCAGTTACGGTCTCGGAGGAGCACTTGGATTTGTCGTTTCTCCGCTGAATCTAACGACGTTCGACAGGTGGGTGCGGCTCTTTTCAAGGATTCAATTCTCTGGAGGGAGGAAAAGATATCTGGTTATGCCAACGAAAGAAATCCAGAGAAAAGTTGAATATATTTATTCCTCATATAAAAGTAAGTATTTTTCAGCGATAAAATGTTTCCACTGTATTTGGAGGTTTGTTTTTTTTTTTTGAGTCGTCCGCATTTTTGGCTGGTTTAAATTTTATTTGGATGCCATTTGTGGAGTGCTTCTTTTGTTTCTAAATTTTTTGGGAAGACAATTTTGACTATGATACGTGTATTATTTCTAATTCAGAATAATTCCAATCTTCTATACGTGCAGTGTTTCTAATTTAGAATGAAATGCAAATTTTAAAATCGAGTACAGCATATTATCGCACCTCCAGTACAACAAGGACACAACTCAAAATCGACTGTTTTCTGAGATGAGGAATTTTAAAGTTCTAAGAAAAATTCTAAACTATAGTTATTGTTTTAATTTACATTTATCCTCGGTTATATTGCATACCTTTCTTGCTTCAGGTTTAAGATATTCAAAGTCACAAGTAACGATGAATGACCTTGAAACTCAAACCTGTAGCAAGAAAGTCATGTTACATATCAATAGAAAGCTCTATTCTTTAGCTTTACAATGGTTTATGAATTTCTGTTCTGCTATAATTAGAAGCGATGTTACATTCATTTGCATGTAACCGCTTTTGCTCTGTTTTTCGCACTTTTTGCTGATTCTTACAACCTTGTATTTCGTACAAATTTTAAAATAAAAATCTACAAATTTGCAGGATTACTTATATTGTTATGTGTGTCCCTCACACCAAATTTCATTAAAATTGGAAATGGCGAGGTCAGAAAATTTATTGACCTTACATACGGAATTCCCTAATGTAAAACATGTAAACATTCCTTTTTTTTTTTTTTTTTTGAGTACCTTGCCATTGCGGTGCCAGCATAAGTTTTGGTGTGGGTAAAGAGTAGTATTAGACCTATAAGATATATTTTTCAAAGAATTTCTAAGGGAGCGTGGTTTCAGATATTCAAGGTCAAAAGTTACAGTGGATGACCATGAAACTTAAACCTAAGGTAAGAAAGTCATATTACATATCAATAGAAAGCTCTAGTCTTTAGCTTTACAATAATTTTTGAATTTTTATTCTACTATAATTAGGAGCGAAGTTGCTGTCATTTAAATGTAACCACTTTTCGTTTTTTTTTTTTCACTTTTTGCACTTTTTGCTGTTTTTTACAACCCTGTATTTCAAACAATTTTTAAAATAAAAATCCAAAAATTGGCAGGATTACTTATCTCGTCATATGTGTGCCACACACCAAATTTTATAAAAATTGGCGATGTCGAAGTCAAAAATTTATTTATTTATTTTTTTGATTGATATGACGTGGAATTGCCGTATATAAGCTGTGAAACTAGCAATTTTACAGTTCATTACTGTAAACTAGCAATTTTACAGTTTACTACTGTAAAATTAGCAATTTTACAGGTTGTTACTGTAAAACTACTGTAAAATTAGCTGTATTATTCAGTAAAAACAACAACTATTTTTACAGCGAAGGAAATACACAAGTATTGCATTCTTATGATGATTCATAAAAGAGTTCCCAAGCAATCCTACAGTTATGTTAAGTTACTTTTTCAGCTGAAGGGAATCGCCAGCCCTAATAATTTTGGCAAGAACGGGGCAAACTGCCACGTTACCTTATTTTCTTATATTTTTTTAATTGAAGTTAAGTTTCATACTGTCTAATTTATTTGGAATCACAGATATTCAAGCTACAAGTAACCACTACATTATATATTAAAAAGCGATAGCTTTGTGCGTAAATTAGGTAAATTGAGATACAACGTCTAAACGCACAAACATGATTAAAAGATTAAAAGTTTTAAAAGGGGCACAAATACCCTTTTAAAACTTTTAATCTTTTAATCATATTTGTGCTTTTAGACGTTGTATCTCACTTTATCTAACAAAATGTATTAGTAGTATCAACTCTTAGAGGTTGCATTACACCAATGCTAAATCTAAAAAGATAAAAATGAAAATTAAGTAAATTCTTGAAAGCATAGAAATTTAGAAAAAAAATTACAATATTGTAACAAAAAATATTTATAATATAAAACACTTTCTGAAATCTCATTTTTTCCGATAATCAAGAATAAATTAAAATTGTTCATATTTGAAAATATTATTTTATGGTCACTTCAAATCTCTGTTATTTAAACTCCCTTCACGTACAAATGAAATTTAAAAGATTTGCATGGACTTCAATATGTTTAAGAAAAGAATTCACAAATATTTTTTCGCGAAACCGAAAAAAAAAAATGTCAATCGCTTTTTCAAACGGAAAGATTTAATAACAAGAGCTTTGCATACCGATTATTCATTGCAACTTACCAAAATATTTTGTTCCATGAATGGAAAATTCTATCGCGAAAGGTTCGGATTCTGTTATATTATCAAAAGAATCCTATATATGACGTTTCTTAGTGAATTTAATGATATTTGACAGAAAAAAAAGGATTATTTTCTATGTTGACAATGCAATGCGGAATTTGTCTCTGTAAGCATATTGAATTTTATGTTATTTCAAGAAAGGAAAAGTGTTCTTCGCTGATATGACTACAAAATAGTTTCTAACTTACAAATCATTTTCGCTTGAAAGCAATGTTGCAGGTTTCGATATTTCCATGCTTCAAAAAGTATTTGGGATTGAGACAATCGTTGCTGCATAAATTTGTTGCTCTATTTATTCCTTGATATGCTTAAAATGATTAGTCATGAACTCAATACATATCATGAAGGGTTTTTAAACAATTTAGTTAAAATGTCCCCTTGTTTCCAAAGAAGTATTTTTTGTTTGGCTTTACTAAAGAGGGACGTAAAAAAAAAAAACTTAAATTTTCCCTACACTGCCGTGCTAAGCACAAAAGTCGTATCTGCATTTTTTTAACAAAATTGTATTATCGCCACCAGGTGGCTCTTTGTGACGTATTTTACTTAAATATAAAATTCTATGGCCATTTGAGAACGGGAAACAATTTTTTTAAAAAATTCCGAAAAAGTTTCATCTGAACCAAATACATGGTGGCGCAAAACTTTAATGAGTTTTATCTCAGTTTGAGCTCGACTGCAGAAACCACTTTTGCACTTAGCACGGTAATATACGGAACATAAAATTTTAAAGTATGAACGAAACAACGCAATTTCTTAATAGTAATTAAATAAATTACCGTAAAGTCGGGTTACTTGGACCCACAAGGAGGTTACTTGAGCCCACAGTAAAATGATAAAATCTGGGTTTGGTACTAGCATTAGAGACTGCAGAGTGCTTTTACCTAGAGGAGAAACGAGGAACTACGTGTGTGGTGGATACATGACTTAATGAAACTTCAATGAACATTCTACGAAAAATCGCTAAGTCTGGCGCCTCCCCCCCCCCCCAATTTGACGAAGAAAACTATAAATGGAATTGCCTGAACCGACTGCGACCCAAAGAAAGTAGCTATCCTTTTTGCTACAGGAAACCGAGAACAGGAAGTCGTTGACACACCCCCAATTTATGACTGAAGAGGAATTTAGGCTCCTCCCACGCGAGAAACATCTGTGGAGGAAAAGAGTCACGGTTGCAACGAAAAAATCCTATCAGCTAAGGAGGAATCAATTAAGGAGGTAAAAAGAAGCTAAAAAAATTGGAATCGGCCATCTGGCAATGGGGGTGAGGGAGAGAAGTAAAGTGAAGAAGAACCACACACGAAAGGATATAAAAAGTTGCGGCAACAGAGATCATGGATTTTTGATTTCGAATTCTGTCCAGGATTTTTTTGGTGGATATTGGGGCCGGTTTTGAGCGTCTCTGATTGTTAGAATTTGAGCGCCAATTCCGGTACTTGATAATCCTGAACTTGATAATTCCGGTACTTGATAATGTATATGTTTAGGGAGGATGAAGAAGACAAACCAAACTTGTAATGTAAACCAGACGATGGAATAAACCATGTTAACCCCATGTGGTGAGTTTGTTTTTTTTAAGATGTATTCTTGCATTTTCTGAACGCCGCGCTTTTGGGCATTTCACTCCAATGCAATGTACTGTTGTTTTTTTTGTGTCGTGTTTAATTGCGGAATGTTAAGTGAGCAATTTTTACTGTTCGAGAATTTAACTTTATAATTTGTTTTTCATCTAGTCTTATAATAATGTTTTGTAGATTTTGTTTTAAGCACTAACGATCACGCGGCCTAATGTATTCATTTTCAAAATTTAAGGTTCTTTGCTCACTGCATTCCAGATGAGGTTGTTTCTTTAGGAATTGGAGCAATGCTCGAAGCTATTTTTCCTTTTCAGCAGGATATTTATCTTTTTCTTTCAGCAGAAATAATTGGGAATTTCAGTTTTAATTATGTTTTTTAAATTATTTTAGGAGGTAAATTATTGAAGATTATAGAATGATTATTACATTTAATTAACTTTTTAACTCACTACACCACAACGTGCAAGTCTTCAACTAATAAGTACCAAACCTAGATTTTATCATTTTACTGTAATGGGCTCAAGTAACCCCTTAGGGTCCAAGTAACCCGACTTTACGGTATTTGCCTTTCGGTCGAAAAAAAACGCTGTTGCTATCTGACGTGGGTTCGTACACTTTGCATGTGAAATTACATTTGGAAGACATTTGTTCCAACAGAAAGTAATTGTTACTTACAACAATGTTGATGCATAATAATTATTGAGGTCTTAAAATTTTCAAAATATATTGTGTTACGAGTTCGCCTTTACTTCAGATGTCCTTGATAAATATGCGACTCAACAATTTTTAAAATACCCCGAATTTCTTTATTGGTTTTTAAATAATCTGTACACTTAATCACTAAAGTACATCTGTAGCAGTTAAGCAATTAGAATAAAGCTCTGTAAACACAGCGGTAATACAGTACACATTTTCGAATGTAAGAAAACACTGAGGCACGAAACAAAGTTAACAAAATCACAGCTGTCTGACAACAACTGACTAGACTAAACATCCGAATCCATATTTATACCATTGAAAGTAAATACTGCAATGTTCCAGTAAAATCTAATTTGAAAGGTTCGAAACGTTGCTAAAATCTGCTACGTTCGGCGATATCCTATCAAATTCGGTGCAAAAATGTAATCTCCAAAAATGATGGCAGCTTGGCGATAGTTCGCAATTTATCTCCAAGCTCATAGACTCCTATGTTAACCCTTTATGTCCCAAACTATGTTATCAATGACTTTTTATATATTTTTTTGGTTTTTTTAGTTGAAAATACATCAAAAAACATATTTATCGAGTAAAAAATTTTTGAAAATTTTGGGTGTGTAAGGGCTCCATACTCTACTTGGATTGAGCCCCCAAGAAAACTATTTCCGATCACAGGAAAGTACAAGGAGTGGTGATTAAAAACTTCAGCATGATTCCAGCCAATTAGGATTCATAATACTAAATTAATATTAGCGGTACTTCTGAGTCCTGTTGGGGCATAAAATGTTAAAGCAGATGCAAAACACAATAAAACAACACACAGATAAAGTTTCAAAAGTAAGGAATTTTCAGTGGAAATCAATAAAATAAAGCTCCAAATGTAACAAAGTTAAAATAACTTAAGCAATAGGAAACCTACTTAAGTTTAACAATTTAACATGTATAAAAAAAATATTAATTTTGAAATGTACTGTGTCTTTTATTACTTTATCACAGGTTGAACATATTGCTCAGAAGAAAACGAGTGAACGAAAGAGTTTATTTTAATTTGGGAATGTTAGCTATGGATGAAAAGAATTTCACATTAGCTGAAAAGTGGTTTCAAAAAGCAGTACAGGTAAGTAGAACAGTAAATAGTAATAATAAATGAACTTTGCCTTCCTATTAAATATGAAATTGACTGTAAAAAGTGTCCAGAACTGAATAGCGGGGTTTTTCATTTTGTTCCGTTCTTAAACACTTATTACTTTTGTTAGTTTAAGCTTAAGAATTCGGGATGAAATTTTCGTCGTTTAATAACAAACAGAACATGTTTTCTTAAAAATTACACTGAAGCAAAGATTTCACTAAATAATTTTAAATGTCCTCCATTTTTTAAATGTTCTCTACAAGAACGAATTCGCATGTAGATGTTGTTGCGTCCTAAAGAAAAAGAAGAACCTTATTGTTTATCGATATATAGCTGTTGGTACCTGAGAGTACAACACTTGAAATTTACTTTGATGAAAGTCTTTGCTGGAATTACGATTTGCATCAAAAGTAAATAAACACAGAAATAAAAATTAGCCTTAAGCATGAAATGGAGATTGAAGAGGATGAGAACATGTTGAATGGATAGTTTCTGTTACAGTCGATGTAATTTCATAAGATTTGATTTTATTATATGAGTACTCATGGAATCCTAATGGCTTCCTCCAATATAAATAATTTTCATTCACACAGGAAATAAAAATTATTTGCTGTATTTAAGGTTTCTTTAATTCATTATTACTTTTTTTTAATACTGAAGTGTTTTTTACATAAATTTAACATGATATAACTTATGGCATCCGTGAAAAGTAAATGATATTGAAGTCAAAAAGAATTGAACCGATCACCGAGTCACATATTTCCTAATTTCATTTTGACCCATTTTAGCTCCGAAAATTGAGTATGTGTGCCATGTATAAAAAATACATCTTTAAGCATAAATGTAAAACAAATACTTGAAGAATCTTAAAATAGATTCAGTAAAATTTTGCTTCATCGAAAAGTTGTGGTAACACACGCATTTTTTATTTTTATTTATTTTTTTTTTCATTTATTGATTAATAAATATTCGTTACTTCAACTTTGCATTTTCCATTTTATTTTTAAAACTAAATTTTTTGGGAGAAAATTGAATAAGGTCATAAAAATAGTTAAAACAAACATACAAGATAAGTTTTACAAAAATGTATAAAAAACGTTTAGAGATATAATGCTAGCAAAACGAAAAATAGACTTCTGAGAAATGGCGGTTTAATCACCTGCTGTTGACAGAAATCTTGCTGCGGACAACTTAAGATTTTTTTTTTTTTTTTTTTTTTTTTGCGTATGGAAATAAAAAAATAAGAAACTCAACCACTCAAAATTAAATTATGCGTGAGGTATATATTTTCCCAAAAATTAAAACTTATAAAGTCTAAAAGACCCTAGAAACCTGAAGAAAGTGAGAGCCCTGGAGTTTTAACATAAATTTGGTACTGATTTAAAGAGGGTTATGCTTGGTAAGTAAATATTGTTTACTGATAGAAAATCATCCAAAACTCAGAAAATTGTTTAAATACGACCATAAAATCATCGGTTTCAATATTTAGCACAAAACTATTCAAAGGTAGCAAGTAATTTAGGACAAAATCTTTGACCTAAATGTTGCTACTAGTTGAGGTGCGGAAATAGTTTCGTGTCGAAAAATTGTTGCAATTTAAGAAAATATTTGCAACTATAAAATATGTATATTTAAAATACATTAATCACTCAGTTATTAAATGAGTTCTAATCAAGTTACAAAAGCGTCACCATTAATTTTTTTATTGCATGTAATTTCATCTAATGAAGCTCGTTGTTTCGTCTGTTGATTTGAGCAAAAATTGAAGCTGAAACAAACTCATAAAGCATGCTCAATACTTTGAGCTATTCCTTAATCGAGTCGTTTTCTGACTGTTTCTTCATCCTTAGATACGTGAAGACTTCCGAAGTGCTCTCTTCAACCTGGCGCTACTATTGTCGGAAGCTGGTAGGCCCAT